>JAKEYF010000191.1:0-114589 GCA_021527775.1 Lactarius sanguifluus | reverse complement strand
TTGCGTCTCGGGGCGGTCCCCTCCCCCTGCCTCGCCCTCTCGGCCCTCCTCTAGGTGGGTAGGGTGGCCTCTGTCGGTCAAGTATGAACTCTGCTCCGGCGAGCCTTCCCTGGGTGTCTTCTGCTTCCGCCCCTCGTGCCCGTGTTCTGTCCGCAGTGGTGTCCATTGCATTGGGGTTCTGGTGATGGGGGAGGTTCCTTGGCGTCCACCCACCTTGGGGGTTTCCCCATGGGCTAGGGCGTGGAGCAGTTCTCGGAGTGGGTGTTTTTAGCGAGTTAAGACGTGCCTGTAGGTGCATGTACTGCTGTTGCTTCTTCATCGCTGCTTGCTTCCACCCTTCGAACGTTGCAGGTTCGTACTGTTCATAGACTTTGGTGAATAGTGCCTTCAGTAGTCCGGCCGTAAATAGGTCCAGCGTTTGAGGGGCATCAAGGTTGTAGTCAGCTTGTCGGGCTAGTCGTTCAAAAGTAGCCACGTAGCTGTCGATGTCCCCCTCCTTCATATGGATGCCTTTGCGCAGCTCTGCCTGCGCCTGCTCTTTCTCCATAGTGTTGGCAAATCGCCTGGTGAAGGCGTTGAGGGTTTTCTTCCCAGAGGCGTCGAGTGTGTTCGGGGAATCCAGCCTCTGTCTGGCGCATCAGCCAGTTGGTCATGTACATTACCCATTTGTTGACCATATCTCCCTGGATGTAGCCGAGGAAGAGGAGTGATCGGCGGTAGTAGTTGCGCATGATGTCGCTCGTACTGTTGATCCCTTGGTAGAGGTTCCACTGTGCTCTGAACTGCAGGGTTTTGGTGCGATCACCGTTGAAGATCATGGGTGGGTTGCCTAGGAGTCTGTCCGATGATCGAGGTGGGTTACCGATGGGGGCATTCCTGGGAGTCCGCCTCCTTCGGGTGGTCCTCCACCTCCTCCATGTCCTCCGCCTCCTCCTCTGTGCAGGCGGCCTCTTCCTGGACCTCCACCTGGTGGTCCTCCTCCTCTGGGAGGGTCTGGCTTGTCAGGTCTGATGGCCCTCATGAGGGCTGCATCGTCTGCGGTCATTTGGTGTCCCGTGCTGGGATTGATGGGGAGTAGATCTTCAGGGACTCCGTCTTGTGGTAGTTGTACGGAGTCTACTTGGAGCTGATATGTTGGTTCTAACTGTGTGGTTGTCATCTCGTTTGGTGGGTAAACAGTGATCTGCTCAGCTTGTGGTGCGTCCCTGAGCGTAATTCCTACGGCTAGGTTCGCTAGTTCTTCTTCTTCCTCCACGTTTACCTGTGAGAGGTGATCTTCTTCAGATTCTTCGCTGTTTCTATCCGATCCAGAGTCTTCCTCTGTGGTACTCGTGGTGACTGCGCCGTCGATAGGTCCGGTTCTCACTGTGGGGACTACTTCGCTTTCTAGGATGTCGCACCGGTATTCGTGCGTTGTTGGCCTGACTACCGTTCGTACTCCTGCGTCGTTTGTTGCAAGTATACACCAGCAAGTGTGTTCGAAGCTGAACTCAACTGGGTAGTACCGATTCGGTCGGTTGGGGAAGTCGACGAAGTATCCGGTTTCTCCTCTGTGTGTCCTCACACCTAGGCAGCTTTCAAATAGCGCGTGGGGATGTTTCGTTCTCCTCTTCTGGGGATGGTGTATGATCGGACTTGATTACAAGCCCCACCAATCGCCTGTTGTGGACGCCACTGTGTCGTTCGTGGGAGTAGCTTGGTCTTAATGTTGTGTTAGGAGGTCCGCCTAATGATGCTCGACTTGAGCGAGGACAGAGTGGCTTCGGTGCACAAGGGGCGACTTAGCGAATATGAGTACACGTCCTCAGGAGGAACGTGGCCACTACAAGCACTGGGGCAAAGTCCACCAGGCGTACGCCGTTGCTGGGCAATCTCCCTTATCAAGGCGAGACGCGACACGAGACAGAAGACAAGGAGAAGGCAGGCGAGGAGAGGAGGGAACAGGATCGATCTAGGATTCAAGAAGACCAAGCTAAAGGGCTTGGTCTTCATACTGCTCACTAGATATACAATTGACGAGGAGCTTTGAAGCTCCTCCTGAATGTAAGGTACCCAGTAGCCATAATAGCTCGAACCCTACTACGACTGTCCTAGGTATGAGTCAAGTCCGTACTACAAGACATGTGATAACCACAGCGAGCTGACTGAGAACGACTGTCCCTGACTAATACTAGGGTAGTCAGAACCCCATGAGACTGCAGTCCGTACCAAAGAGTCCGATCGCAACAATCTGCTTCACTTGCTTGACTATCTCTGTTGCTGCTTCAAGTACCACCCTCATATCTCACCACAGTCTACTTTGTCACTGTGAGTATGATCTCTATGTGTACTGTTCATCATCGCCTACCCCACTCGTGTTGAAGAGTGCACACAGCGCGCCAGCCTGTTTGTACGCAGAGACGGGGGTATGGCGCCCCCTGTCCGCGTGCCCTATTTGCACGAAATTGGGGCGCACAAAGGCATGCTGCTGGCCTCCCATCCACGCCACCACGTTCACGCGGAAGGGGGGCACACAAGGGTAAGTCGCACACCCACCCCTTCCTTCCCGCATTGACCACCTGCGCCCCCTTCACATGCAGATAAAGAGTGCACGGGGGTATGCCGCCCTTCCCCATGTCTGTGCCACCCCATTCGCGTGGAAGGGGGCCCATGACGCCCGCCGCCGCTGCCCAGCCCCTCCCTTCTCCCCATCGCCTCGCTTCGCATGGAATGGGGGCACATGAGGGCATGCCGCCCCCAGTCCCTTCCCATTCGCGCAGAAGGGGTGCGCACGAGGGCACACTGCCCCACTTCTCCATGTCGCTCCCGCCCCTTCCCCTTCCCCTTCCCTCTTGTCCATGCCACCCCCATTCGTGCGGAAAGGGGCGTGCAATGGCAACACCCCATCCCATGGTGCCCTGTTCGTGCAGGAAGGGGCGCATGAGGCCAAGCCATCCCCACCTCCCAATGTGTTGCGCAGCAGGGCCAGCACAGCGCAATGGTAAGCCTGCCCCCCACTTCAACCCATCCCCGTTGCGCCCCCCTCGTCGCGCGCCCCTCCGTCTCCCCTTTTGCGCAGACGGGTACACAGGAGGGATACACCCCCGCCCCTCCTTACCCATGCACGCGAGAGGGGAGACAGCGCGCCCACCCCAGTGTCCCTTGGCCCAGGCGACACCAGCCCAGCCCCACGCCGCCCACGCACGCAAGGGGAGGGACGGTGCGCCCACCCAGTCCCTCCGCGCAGGCGACGCTAGCCCCACCACGTGCACATCACACCAGACTGCCTGTGCACGCAAGGGGAAGGGTTGGCATATCCAACCCCTCCACATGGGCTATGCCGGCCCTGTGTTTACACGCCCCACACCGCACTGCCCTGCCCCGCCCATGGATGCAGGGATGGTGCACCCAGCCCAGCTGCTTCCGTGCAGGGTGCACCTCCCGGTTTATGCACCACACCCGGGAGGAGGCGCGTGCAAGGGGGGCCACATGCAAGCACACACACGAAGGGGGTCACAGAATGAGGGACGGTGCAACCCAGGCGCAAGGGGCAAATGGAGGGGCCACACAAAGGGTGTGCGGGAGAGGCAGGGCAGGGCGGGGCGCAACCCAGGTGCCGGGAGGGAGCTGCATGTGAACGGAGGTGTGGGCGCATTGGAGTGGAGGTGTGAAAGGGAGAAGGTGATGGTGATGGCAGGTGAATGAGGTGAAGCAAAGCTGGGGCGAGGCTGCACACGCGAACAGCGGCTGCACCAGTAGATCAACTTAGAAAAATCCATGTAAAGTAGTTAGCTAATAACAATAATAATAAAATTCTTGTTTTAAACATAAGTTAACTTGACCAAAAAAACAAAACATGTTTATGTACGCTGACTAAAGGAAAAGTTTCCCATCTGAGTTCGAACACTAATTGGAGTGATGTTCTCATTTTGGAATCCAACAACGTGACTTTCTTGGCACCTTCCTTTTATGGGACGTAACACTTTGCAGAATAGTGGCAACTGCTGAAAAGGGGGTGATGTCACAATCTGATCGAAGTGGACGCTTACTGTACAATGATGACTGCATTAGTAAGTAGTGTTTTAAGGTCCAGTCCATAGGACCGGAAAAAGACTGGGACCCAACTGGACCGGACCGGTATGCAACCGGACCATCGGTTGTGGTTGCACCCTTTTTGGAACTAGCCCGGTTGCAGTTGCCCATTTTCAGCAAACATTCTGCAACCGAAAAAAACCGGTTGAAACTGGTCTTCACAGCAACCAACCAAGATTATGTTCACACATTCAGACAGTATTATTGTGCACAATATATTAGTTGTTACTGTACTACTACTACTTGTAATCTAAGAATTGATCAGTGCCGTGTCGCTGCACCACATTGTGTTTGTGTCTCGGTGCCGCGTCAACATCGCGGTGTCACTGCACCATGTCGTGTTCATGTCTTGGTGCCGCGTCAACATCGCGGTGTTGCTGCACCGCGTTGTGTTCGTGTCTCGGTGCTGCGTTGACACCATGATGTCGCTGTGCCGCGTCGACATCGCGGTGTCACTGCACCGTGTCGTGTCCGTGTCTTGGTGCTGCGTCGACACCATGATGTCGCTGCGCTGTGTCGACGTCGTGGTGTCGCTGCGCGCGTTGATGTCGCGGTGTCCCTGGATAGTGTCAATGCTGCGGTGTCACTGCGCCATGTCGATGTCACGGTGTTGCTGCGCAGTGTCAATGTTGCAGTGTCGCTGCGCTGTGTCAACGTCGTGGTGTTGCTGTGCCATGTTGATGTTGCGGCACCGCATCGGTGTCGTAGCACCGCAGCGTCGTGTTGCTGCAGCAACAAGTCGAAGTCGTAGGGTTCCAGTGCAGAGTCACCATTGTCGCGCAACGGTGCTGAGCTGCTGTTGCAGCGCAACGGTGCTGAGCCGCTGTTGCAGCGCAACAGTGCCGTGTCCTCGTTGTAGCGCAACGGCGCTAGGTTGCTGTCACAGCGCAATGGCACTGTGTCACTGTCGCGGCGTCATGGCACCATGTCGCTGTCACAGCGCCATGGCACCGTGTCACCGTCGCAGGCAACGGGTCTGAGTCGCCGTCATAGCGCAACGGGGCCATGTCGCCGTCATAGCGCAACAGGGCCCTTGCTGCTGTCGCAGCGCAACAGGGCCGTGTCGCCATCGTAGTGCTCCAGGGCCGTGTCGCTGTTGCATCACAACAGTGCCGTGTCGCCATCATAGCGCAACAGCATCGTGTCGTTGTCGCAGCACCATGGTGCTGCATCGCCGTCGTAGTGTAGCGGTGCTGTGTCGCTGTCATAGCATCACAGCGCCCGTGTTGCTGTCATAGTGCCGTGGCATCATTCTTGCATGCCAGACAGTCTTGCACTGGTGAGGTGGAGGCAAGGCCGAAAACAATCTAGAGAAGAAAAAAAAACATTCAGTAAGAGGATGAAGAAAAAGAACATAGCTGGATTGCAGAAATGTCGAGGCCACGCGCGGCAGAAGTTGTCGTCCAATGATGAATCAGCAACTGGCACACCTCACCAAAGCACTCAGGTCACCTATAGTTAGACTCAGAACCGGTTGCAACCACAAAAAAACCAGTTGAGACTGGTTGTTGACCAGTCTCGAGAAAGACTGGTTGAAACCGGGAATTTTGCTGCGACCGGACCGACATAGACCGGTTGGCTGCGGTCTCGGTCTGGTCTTTGCGAAATTCCCATTTGTGGCAACCGGTCCTGGTCTGGTTGCACAACATCTGGTGCAAAAGACCGGACCGGACCGGACCTCAAATCACTATTAGTAAGTCGTAATGTGTCATGGACAGGAGATCAGTCAGCGATGTACGAACTATCACATGCCGATGTGGCATGACTCACACCTAGGATAGTGATAGTAGGGTTTGAGCTACTTATGCTAGTGGTACTTATGATTCAAGAGGAGCTTCAAAGTGTCCTCATACATGTATAAGTAGGAAGAGCTGAAGACCCAGGATTGCCATCCTGGTCTTCTTGAATTGCCATTCTCTTCTCATCATCCTTCTGCACAGTTTGCTTGTCTCCCTTGAGCAAGTCGTCTACATCATCGAGGTATCCAGTGACTAGGACGTCCTGGTATACGAAGAGGTCACATGCCCAGTTAAGCGCCATGTACCCATGATCAGTCCCATGCTGAGTCATGTGCCGAGGATCTGGAATATACCACTAAGTCGTGAACACCCTTGCATAGTCTAAGTCAGACTAAATGTCCGTGGCAATGTTACAATGCATGCCCAATGCCGAATGTTGTTGCCGATACGAGCACAACTTTGATTCCTGCCACAGTTATACAGCCAAATATAGTCACTGCAATGTGTGACAGACACACCATAAAAAGGTCACAGGCCCAATAAAGTATACGCTGCAGATGCCCAGAAGATAGGCAGAGGCAGCAACGATTGGGCAATGACATTAAAATACCTTAAGGCTGATGGCGCAGATTGCTGCGAAGAGTGACACTGCCAAGAGCCATTGAGTCTGGCAGGATACAGAAACACCTGATCTCGAGGCATATGGGCCAAAAGAAAGATGCTGAGGAGCAGGAAAAAGTCCCAACATCCCAGCATACGCGGCCAAAATGGCTGCAGATCATACGATTTCAAAACAATCTTGTCTCCATTTGGAAATATGTGGTCACATACCACAGAACAGATGATGAACCAGACGCATCCAAAGGATGATCAACGTCAGTTTGGTATAAATGTCATGTTGACAGAAAAAGGCCTAGATGGCCATGCCCGAAGCTACAGAGCTGTAAGGGCAATATCTTGTCAGTGACTGCGCATGGGTGATCGCACCCAATATTGTTCCCCCAGAGGGAGACTGTGACGCATGTAACAGACATGGTGCACAATCTGCGAAAACGGATAAAAGGCCGTAAATGCAGAGAAAATAAAGGACCAACCTCTGAAACTGTCTTCTGAGTACCCTTCCAAAAGGCCATTGAAATTATGCCCAATGTGCCGCATGAGGGGGAGTTGACAGGAGAGTGCACAGCCATGGGCACAAAGGTCAAAAGGCGAACCCACAGGGCAAGCCAATGGCAAAGGCGACACCAGACTGTGACAGCTCAGATAAGTCGGAGAGAACATATGATATAACATATGTCATACCATTTCCTCCACCATAAATCCCAAACAAATATCTCTGCATGCGCAGCAGGGAACAGGAGAAGCATCTGACAAGATGCGTGACACGAGCCTGACTATTACGGATACGGACGTGAACCCTTACTTACGCAGGTGACTGGCTTAGTAGGGAGTAATAGGTCATGGACTTTACCAAGCGGCGGGAGGAGTATCACATGTCTCGGTGATATGACTCATTACTAGTACAGCGGTAGTAGGGTTTGAGCTGTTATCGCTATGGGTTTGCGGGTTTGAGGGGAGCTTTAAAGCGACCCCTTTATATGTATAAATAGTATCAGTGAAAGACCAAGATACGCCATCTTGGTCTTCTTGCAATCACCACTTCTAAACCTCTCTCAGTCCGATCTCTCTCTCTCTCTCTCTCTTTCTCTATCTCTCTCTCTCTACCTCTCTCTTTGCAAGTCGCCAACGTCTGCCTTGTCTCGGACAAAGGTATAGGGCAAGCCATTACTATAGCTAAGTCGTGAACGCCCTTTTGTAGTCTAAGTCAGACTTAATGCTCGTGGTGGCGTTACATTAAGACCAAGATCCATCCAACGTGGCGTTCACAACTCGAGACCAGTGGAGAGACTTCCGCCCATATTCCCTCAAAAGGAGAGGAGATCACAACGTACCCACCAGATTCCTGCAAGTAGCAAGGTGGAGAGAGTATCGTGGAGACACCGGATACTTTGTAGACTTCACATCGGGACCGACCCGATACCGACCTGTTGAGTTCAATTTCAATCACACTTGTTGGACGGAAATTATGTGGAATCCGATAGACAACCACTGGGACGTGATCCAACCAGCGGGACCAAATTACAACTGTGATATCAATGCAAGAAACCTACCCACCAGAGCGCAGTGGGGACCGATCGACGGAAACCTGGTAGAAGACCCATCCACGTCCGAACAACAAAGTGAAGAAGGAGACTCGGAAGAAGACACCAATGAAGAACCAGCAGAAGGCTCGTTAGGAGCAATAGGCGGACAAATCATTAGACAAGCTGAGTCCCTCCACATTGACGAGCCGGAGACTATCCACATTCAAACACCAGAAATGGCCACGATTACCCAGACAAGAGAAGATGTAGCAACAGAAGAAGCGCGACGAATCCAAGCAGAAGCAGAAGCCATCATCCATCCCATAAACCCGAGCACTGGCCACCAACTCAATGATGATGACGCGGCACTATACAGAGCCATAGGACCCAATCAACCAGACCCCCCAAGCCAACATCGCAAAGCCTGACCACTACTGAGACAGCCATTCCTCAGATTTCTGGGAGGCAGATTCCTGGGAGGAGCACCCCCAGGTCGAGGCCCTCCATTCGGCGGAGCACCTGGAGGAGACAGACCCAGAGGAGGAGGACCTGGAGGAGGAGTACCCGGAGGAGGGGGGCCAAACGGGTCAGACAAACTAGCAGGTGAACCACCGACTGTTTTTGATGGGGACCGCACTAAATACAAAGTGTTCTTAACCCAATGGCACATCTACTGGGGAACGAACCTCGAGGCCCCGATCATGATCAACTGCTACCGAAGAGCGCTGCTGTTCCTCAGCTACGTCAAGGGAACCAATGTCAGCGAATGGACACTTGAAAGACTCCAGTGGCTCAACGGGCAGCTATGCGCAGGGGTACATCAACACGATCCAGCCCTATGGACGCATGTTACCGACAAGTTTGCCAAGCGATTCTCAAACATGCTGGAAGAGGAACAGGCGCAAGCCGAACTACAACGAGGGCTCAAAGTCGTAGGAGGAGATCTTGACATGTACGTCACAAAATTTGAGCAGCTTGTAAGAAGGGCTCACTACCGACTTGATGACGCACAAACAATTGACCGGTTTACGGCGGGACTCCTGCCAGGACTATTCACCAAAGTATACGAGCTTGACGAACCAACCACATTCGAAGACTGGAAGGCATGCGCACTCTGAAGGCAGCACCAGTTCATTCATATGAGAGCTAGACTCGACAACCACAAGGGCACTAGACCACCACTGTTACCACCTGCCAACCGATGGAACCCCCAGCGCAATCCATGGGGACCTCCCCAGCGTCCCCCACTCCATCAACAGTACGTCCCAATGGACACCTCAGCAGACTGCACAAGAGCATGCATCGCGGAAGTAGGAGATCCAAATCGAAACCATCCACAACAACCTCCGTCTATGCCAAGGGGCGGAGCGAGAGGTGGAGGACAGAGACGAAATATGAGGGAAGTGGTCTGCTATAACTGCAACAAGATGGGCCACTTCTCACGAGACTGTTACCAGTCAAGGAAACCGCGACAAGCACAATACGGGCCACCAACTAACGCCCGGAGGTCGGAAACCAACTACTACACCCAGGAAACAGCAGGAACTAGCAACCTGCAACTAGGAGTAGAACCCCAACTAGCTATTGGCACGGGTTTACCCGCGTAAATCACGCGGGTTTTTGTATCCAGCTTGTAGTGCTTGACAGTGCGGTCCAGGGGCACTTTTTTTTGTGTAATTTGGTGGAGAAATGGCTCAGCTACAGCCTCAACAAGTTTGAAGCCTGTAGCACCAAAACTGATGTCACAGTGTGACAAGAAGCGACCCCGGGTAAAAAAAACCCGTGACCTTCATCATGTCACGGGTTTTTTTTACCCGGGGTCGCTTTTTGTCACACATCACACAGTGACATCAGTTTTGGTGCTACAGGCTTCAAACTTGTTGAGGCTGTAGCTGAACCATTTCTCCACCAAATTACACAAAAAAAAGTGCCCCTGGACCGCACTGTCAAGCACTACAAGCTGGATACAAAAACCCGCGTGATTTACGCGGGTAAACCCGTGCCAATCACTAACCCCAACAGAGAGCCCAAAACTGGCTTTCTGGCATTGCAGGGGAGAGCGATGAAGTCAAGGATCTGGTGCTTCAGGATCTGTGGGGAAAGGAGGGTTTTCAGGACGCCTGAACCCATTGGCCTGGGTGAGGGTGGTCAAATGTAACTCTGTAATAGTAACTCGGTTCAGGTCTCTCAGAATTCCAGTATCAATTTGAACAAGTTACGCAATGGCCGACATCAAAGGATTAGTGGACTCCGGAGCCACAGACAACTTCATACGACCAGCGTTCACCAAAAGAATGGGGTTGGGACTGCAACCTCTAGAGCGAGCCAGGAAAATATGGAACATAGATAATACGGAAAACAAAGCTGGGTCGATCACACACTTCAGCAACCTAGAAGTACAGACTAAAGGACTTCGCAAGGTCATGCGATTCCTCGTAACCGACATCGGGAATGAGGACCTCGTACTCGGATATCTGTGGCTAGCAACCTACAAACCAACCATCAGTTGGACCCACATGGTAATACACGAAAACATGATGCCCATCATCATCCATGCAATAAACCCAACCACCCTGCGAACCACAATTGCAATGGCAATCACTCAAGAAGAAGCCGAAGATATCGTAGCAGAACTAAACGAAGAATGCCACGTGCGCACCACAGCCACGGAACTGGCAATCGTGGCCAACCAACACATGGTAGTGGCAGAAGTTCCCAAACCATACCAAAGGTTTGCAAAAATCTTCAACGAAGAAGCCTCACATAGGTTTCCCCCATCACGTCCTTGGGACCACGCCATAGATAGTGATTTAAGGTCCAGTCCGGTCTGGTCTTGGCAACCGGACCGAGACCGGTCCTAATTATTTAGAATTTTCAAAAGACCAGACCGGGACCACTATGGACCGGTCCTAATCGGTCCTATTGCCGATAAAGACCGGTTTTGCAACCGGTCTTTTGTGCAACTGGATATGATTTTGCATCATGGACCAAGAATTGTGTGAAATTAATAGAAAAACATATATTACACTAAGAAATAAATACACTAGATACATGTATACTAGATGCACAGATTGTAGGGGTGTAATGGGTTGCAAATGGTCGTGCAGGCATACGTGGGTGCGAAATGTTGGATGTGGATCCGGGGTGGTCGTGGACGCGTGGTTATTGAAGGGCTAAAGCCACGCAAAATGCGGCAAGGTCGGGAAGGCAAACTGTGGGCAACACAGGGCCCAGGTGCAGGAGGTCAGAAATGTTTGTGCACGCAGGCCGCGCAACGCGAAACTTTACACAGATGGTCGCCTTGATTTGTAATGTGTTTGCACTTAAGTTTCTAAGGCCGCGAGTGAGTGCAGCATGCTGGGGAATACTACAGATCATGGTATGGGTACAGAATTCATGACCGTCGGTTCATGGGTTCACCGGACCGGAAGTCACGCCAACGCAACCATATCAACGCCATATCAACGTGTCAAAACACAACCACCATAGTCGCTTCAACATTGTCGATTGCTTTGCTTTGGCCCCAGGGAACTAAGAAGCTAAGTGTCTCTCCTTATCCTTCTAGCTACCTTGTAACTAAATACAGTGTTTTTATCTTTTCTTCTCCAGGTTTTAAACATGTTCTCACCACCCACCTCTGCGCAAGAACGGCCACAATTTGGCCATGGCACCGTGGCATCATAACACAGCGACACCACGGAGTCAACGCAGCGACGCAACACCACGGCATCGACGCGCCGCTGTGACACCACAACGTCGACGCAGCGCCGCAACACCACAATGGTGATGTGCCGCCATGACACCACGGCATTGACACTGGCACCGCGACACGACTCCGGTGCGGTGCCGTGACACTGACACGGCATGCAAGCTCGGCCACATTTCGGCCATGGCACCACGGGCATCGACCACAGCGCCGTGAGACCCGTGGCATCGACACGGCGACACCACAGGGTTTGACGCAGCGCTGCGACATCACGACATCGACGTGCCGCTGCCAACACCATGATGGCAACATGCCGCCGCAACACCACGATGGCAATGTGCCACTGCAACACCATGACAGCAATGCGCCGCCACAATGCCACGATGGCAATGCACCGTTACGATGCCACGATGGCGACGCACCGCCACAATGCCACGATGGCGATGCGCCGCCACAATGCCACGATGGTGACACGCTGCCGCGATGCCACAATGGTGATGTGCTGCTGCGATTGCCACGATGGCGACACGCCGCCGCGACACTGACACGGCATGCAGGTTCCACCCACAAGGCAGTTTTTAGATTACAAGTAGAATAGTAGCAACTAGAATATTTATATCATGCACAAAAACTGTCTGAATGTGTGAACAGTCGGTTGCTGTAAAGACCGGTTTCAACCGGCCTTTTTCTGGTTGCAGAGTTTCCGTTGAAAGTAGGGCAACCGCAACCGGGCTAAGCCCAGGAAAGGGTGCAACCGCAACCGATGGTCTGGTTGCATATGGTCCGGTCCGGTTGAGTCCTGGTCTTTTTCCGGTCCTATGGACCGGACCTTAAAACACTAGCCATAGACTTTAAACCCAGTACGCCCACAACAATTGACTGTAAAGTGTACCCCATGTCGCAAGAAGATCACCAACTGTGAAAATGGCTGGACGAACAGCTCAAAATGGGATACATCAGACCATCTAAATTGCCCTACGCATCATCATTTTTCTTCATCAAAAAGAAGGACAGAAAGCTCAGACCGGTTCAAGACTATCAAAGATCAATGAATGCACCATCTGCAACCAGTACCCACTCCCCTTAATGTCCAAACTTATCAATGACTTAGGGAACGGAGAAATCTACACCAAGCTGGACGTACGATGGGGATACAACAACATCCGAATCAAACCAGGAGATGAACCAAAGGCAGCTTTCAAAACACGGTACGGACTCTTCGAAACCACTGGTCATGTATTTCAGACTCACAAATTCACCGGCCACCTTTCAAAACATGATGAATGACGTTATGGGAGATACTATCATGCGACATGAATTACTTGGCACCACCATCCGAGTCTATATGGACGACATCGGCATATCAACACGCGAAGGTATTGGGTTACAAGCACATATCAACGCAGTTAGCAACATACTTCAAGTAGCGATGGACCACGACCTATACTTCAAACCGGAAAAGTGCCTCTTTCACGCACCACGGATGGATTACCTGGGGGTAATTCTTGAAAAGGGGGTGACACGCATGGACCTGGTTAAAATTGCAGGCATTAAAAATTGGCCAACACTGACAAAGGTCCGTGACGTGCGCTCATTTCTGGGCTTCTGCAATTTTTTACCACCTTTTCATCCACGGCTTTGCAATGCTGGCGAGACCCCTCAACCGACTGACGTGAAAAGACACCAACTGGACGTGGGGAAAGGACGAAGAACAGGCGTTCCAAAAACTAAAAACGCTTGTGACAACGGAACCAGTACTGGCACACCCCAACCTGATGGACCAGTTCGAACTAGAAGTCGACACGTTGGGGTTCGCACTCAGAGCAGTCCTACTACAGAAGAAGAAAGACAACAAACGACACCCAGTAGGATACTATTCAGCAACCCTAAGCGAAGCGGAAAGGAACTATGACATCTACGACCTGGAGTTACTTGCGATTGTAAAGGCACTCAGACACTGGAGACCCCTGCTAGCCGGTTCTCCACACAAAATCAAGGTATTCTCTGACCACATGAACCTCCAGTATTGGAAAGACCCACAAAAGATAAGCTGAAGAGTTGCAAGGGAAGTACTCGAACTCATGGAATACAACTTCAAGATTCACCACATCCCAGGAAAGAACAACAGTAGAGCCGACACATTGTCAAGAAGACCGGACTACAACCAGGGAGAAGATGATAACCAAGGCGTCATAGTGCTACCTGAAGACATATTTGTCCGAGCAATACAGGTAACGAGCAAACAAGAACCACCTCAGGACGAAGTCAAGCTTCGGCACTGGGTGGACGCCCAAAACCCTCAAATGAATAAACCACGTGTGGTACCGACAGGGGCAACGAGTGGTAACAGGAGACAAAATCGAAAAAGGAAACTAATCACAAAACACCATGACTCACCAATTTCACAGACACCCAGGGATCAAACAACCCAACAGCTGGTACAGCGACAATACTGGTGGCTGGAGGTAAATGAGAACGTCAAGGAGTATGTAAAAGGTGTTGATAAGTGACCTGTGCGCACTTAGCGGCTCAAATGGACACGCAGATAACGGACTGCTTTAGATTAGATATACAGGACTGTAGATTAGATTATTTTGATCTTTACAATCTCGGACTTCTTGTATTCTCTTATCTATGACATCACTTATGTATATGACATCATGGACTCACCTAGACTGTCCTTGTACTTCGTCTTTATACTTTCCTTTGTTCTATCTTTATTGTGATGTCACTATGATATCATAGTCTGGACTCTTCTTGTTCTTTACGCCTTGTTCTCTCAGTTAGTCCACTCCTTTGTCCGAGTACAGAACAATGCGTCTTGTTGTATTTACTGTGACTTGCTGTTACTAGTGTCACTCTCTGTAGGAGTATAAGTAGAGTACTATGTACGCTCCGGCACCACACCAGTTCTCATCTGTTGTGTGCCAGGTATGTCTTATCCTCTTGTATAAACACCAGTTCTCATCTGTTGTGTGCCAGACTCTCCATCTGCTTCACTTGCTAGATCTACTCTGTTGCTGCTTCAAGTCACCCTTCATATCTCACCACAGTCTCCTTTGTCACTGTGAGTATGATCTCTATGTGTACCTGTTCATCAAAAGGATGCACGGAATGTCAGAGGCACAAAGTCAATACTAAACCGATACGTGCCACACTCAATGTTACGATTTCCCCCCTCTCTTCGCCTCCTTTACTCCCATCTCATGACCCATATTCCGTGTCGACTTTCCATTGTACTTTTATGATACGATCCGCTTCGATTCGGACCCTGGCTCTTATCTCGCGCCCAGCGCATGACCGTTACGACACCCTGTGGCGCGACTTCCAGAACCCGCTGACGACTTCTGATCCACGCGTCGTCCCGCGGGATTCCCTTGTTCTCTTTTCGTACTTTCCCTTTGTTAGCTCTCTAGGACCCGGATCCTAGGATCGCGCCATATGTTTGTCCCTGACAAACATCATGTACTAGTATATAAGTCTCATGCTACCTAGCTTGTACGGTAGACTTGACTTCTTGTGTAATACCACACCGCTGTCCATTCTCACGAACCGACCCTTGAGTCGCACTTTCGCTTGACTCCTCTGTTTTGCTCGCCGTTGCGCTTGAGCCTATCCTTGCTATTACCCTTGTGTCCACGGAGGCCAAGTGGTACTTGTTCACCATCGAACTAAGTCGTAACTGACTTACTCCCGTCCCGTTACCGTCCGTGACTTAACCGAAGTACACGTCGTACTTAACGCCCCTGTGGTGGCGTTACATTAAGTCAAGTCTCTCACAGTGGCGACATCTAGTCGCGCCAGAATCCGCGTTCCACCCAGAATATATAACTCGGTTTACGACCGACGAGCTCTCTGATCGTATCAAAGGAGCAGCTGTCTGGGCAGAAATCAACGGCGTTGAAGGATATTATATCTTCAACCCAACAAAGAAAGAGTATCACCAGATCCATTACCTAGAGGACAAACGTCTCTGGGCTTACATCGATTACTCGCCGAACGAACGAAGCTGGTACACTATCAAACCAGTACCGCTTGAGTTGAACGTTGGACCACTAAAGAGTCATAACCCGAAAGGGATTGACATTGACTCCGACCCCGATAATTCACCTAGTGTCTCGGTACCAACAGCCACGTTTACCCCCTCTCTGTTCATAAATCCCCCCAGACCTACCCGGTTCTCAACCTACACCCCAGTCCATGTCACAAACCCATGCCTCGGCCAGCACAACCCTTACCAGCGGAGGACCAGCTCCTTCTGGTAGTGGAGGCGCTCCTAGCGGCGGCCCGTCAGGTGGAGCAGCGGCTCCTGGAGGCTGGAAGCGCAGCTCCTGGAGGAGGTCTCCCGGGTGGCGGCACTAGGTGGAGGAGGTGCGCCAGGCGGTGGAGGCAGGCGGCGCAGGTGGCGGAGGAGGCGGGGGCGGTGGAGCAGGTGGTGCTCCTAGTTCCCCCCGCCGGAGCCGCACCAGCCGCGATCCCGCCCGCACCTGGAGGACACGGACGCTTAGGAGGGAACCCACCCCCCGAGTTCAACGGAGAACGAGAGAAAAGCAAGCAGTTCATGCTTGCGTTCAACTTATACCGAGAAATGAACCCCACCGTCGACCAGCTCGCTATCCCCTACCCCCGCGCGATGACCTTTCTTTCATACATCCGCGGACCCCTTGTCGACGACTGGGTCACAGAGCAGTTCGCTTGGCTTGAGGACCAGCGAAACACAGGAGTTCTGATGACAGAAATGAACCTGTGGAACACCGTTCGCGATCGGTTTGTGCAAGCGTACACCGATACCGCGGAACGGACAAAGCCCGAAAGAGTCTGCAGACTCTGACGATGAAGGGCGAAGACATCGACACCTACGTGGCTACATTCTCCAATCTAGTCACAAAGCCGGGTATAACCCCGATGAAGCCACGACCCTGGAAATGTTCCAGGATGGACTCCCAGACCAGTTAGTAATCAACGCCACGCGCTTCCAACATCCGATCACATGGGATGATTGGAAGGCGGCCGCTCGTCTACAGCAGGCTGAATACTTGGTTTTAAAGGACCGCTTGGGGAAAGAACAGACCCAACGCGGAAAGAAGAGCGGACACAGCCGAGAGCAGTGGGTCCAGGCTCTTAAGCAGAACCGAAACCCAAACGCCATGGATGTTGGACGCGCCCGAGCCTCCGTGGCACTTACCGACGGAGACCGGGCCCAGCTTCAGAAGGAGGGACGATGTTTTAGATGTCGTGCTCAAGGGCACATGTCGCGTAACTGCCCACAAAAGGGAACGCGCGCGGCTACTGCCTCCTCCTTCGGATCCCCCTCCCTTACCCCGACTCCAGACGTACCAACTCCCACCATCACTACTGTCGCCGTATCTTCTAATCGCGTACTTTCGAATGAAGAACAGGCGGATGCGCAGATCGCTGCGATGAAAGCGCAGACCCAGGAGGTCAGAGACCTCATGGTGGACAAACTATTCGGGAAGGAGGGTTTTCCCGACGCTTGAACCCGGCGGCCTGGGCTAGAGCGTTAAATCTAAACGTGTACACTAGCAGATATCGATCCATGCGAATCCCAGTTCTGTTTAAATCTGCACACACAACGGCCGAACGACAAGTCCTAGTGGACTCAGGAGCAACCGACAATTTCATTTGTTCGACACTGCTCAAACGACTACAGATATCTACCCGAACGTCTCGCATCCCATCCGCATTTGGAACTGTAGATGGGACGAACAACCAGGACGGAGAGATCACGCAGTACACCGATCTCACCGTAAGAACAGGGAAGGAGACCAAGACGCTTCGTTTCCTAATCACAAACTTAGGAAGGACGAAGTGATCCTCGGGTACCCCTGGTTCACGGCCTTCGAGCCGAAGATACGATGGGGAGAAGCGACGTTGAACGAGGAGTTTCAACCGGTCGTTCATTTCCAGCCTTCATCTGTCAGACGAAGCCACGCCTATGGAAGCATCCATAAGAGGCGTTGGAGACGTATGAACTTGACGAGGAGGCAGTGGGAACAGCTCATAGACGATGAGCGGGATCCCCTGCATCACATTCCTACTGAAAAACACAATGACGGCCTCAGAGTTAGCCCAGCGCGAGGCAGGCAAAGAGGCCTGAACGCTACATTTGAGAGCTGGTACCCTGCGGAGTACCGACGTCACCAGTAAAGTGTTCAGTGAAGGAAGCAGTCCCACCGATTTCCCTCCCTCACGAGGTATGGGACCATGCCATCGACCTCCTACCGAAACAGCCTCCGCCAGCGTTAGACTTGTAAAGTATACCCGCTGGCGCAGAACGAAGAGGAGGCACTCACCACGTTCCTCACCGAACAGCTTGGACAAAGGGTACATCAGACCCTCCAAGTCCGCTTACGCATCACCATTCTTCTTCATCAAGAAGAAAGATGGGAAACTGAGACCCGTCCAAGACTATAGGCGGTTGAACGAAATCACCGTCCGAAACCACTATCCCCTTCCCCTCATCCCCGAACCATTGACGCGCATACGAGGAGCCCAACTGTTCTCTAAGCTCGACATTAGGTGGGGCTACAACAATGTACGGGATCAAACCGGGAGATGAGCATAAGCAGCGTTAAAACGAACCGGGGACTGTTCGAACCCCCTGGTCATGTATTTCGGCCTTACCAACTCCCCGTCGACCTTCCAGGCATGATGGATTACATCTTCCGAGACCTTATCCTGCTCGGGCTTGTGATCGTCTATATGGATGACATCCTAATCGCCACCGCCCTCGACCACGCCCAACACAGGAACGTGCTGCATGAGGTACTACGCCTCTGCGACGAGCATGACCTGTACGTCAAACCAGGAGAAATGTGAATTCGAGGTATTAGAAATTGAATACCTCGGACTCATCATCGGGACACGGGAATGTCCGGATGGATCCCGTTAAGGTACGGGGAGTCCTGGAATGGCCAGCCCCGAAAAGCCTCAGGGAAGTACGCGCCTTCCTCGGCTTCTGTAACTTCTATAGGCGGTTTATCCGAGGATTCTCCACCCTCGCCCGCCCGCTGCACGACCTCACAAAGAAAGATACCCCCTGGCGTTGGGACCAGGACCAGCAGGATGCGTTCGATAATATCAGACGAAGCATCGGCCGAGAACCTACACTCCTTTCCCCGACCTCACGAAACCATTCGAGCTCGAAGTAGACGCGTCCAACGTAGCCCTTGGGGCAGGTACTTAATCAGTTGGGACCTGATCAACGCATGCACCCGGTGGCGTTCCACTCTGAGTCACTAACGGAAGCGGAACGCAACTACGACATCTACGACAGGGAGCTACTAGCAGTAGTCAAGGCGCTACGAGCCTGGCGTACCTACCTAGTCGGCTCCCCTCACAAAATTATCATCCACACCGACCACGCCAATCTGCAGTATTGGAAAGACCCCCGAAAGATCAGCCGAAGAGTGGCACGCGAGTTTTTGGAGTTATCAGAGTACAACTTCGCACTGAAGCACGTACCTGGTATAAAAAACGGTCGCGCGGACGCCCTCTCGCGACGAGCTGACTATGAGCCCAACGAGGAGGACAACAACGATGTCATTGTCCTCCCCGCTGACCGATTATACGCGCGACCCAGATGTCAATGCACGACATGGACATCTGGACACAAATAGCGCAAAACATGGACGAGAAAGCCGTCCTCGTGTGGGTCGAACCCCACAACCTGAAAAAGCACCAAGGACTCTGGTGGAAAGGGGACGCTCTCGTTGTCGTGGGCGACAACGATCTTAAGCGGGGGGTAATTACCTTTTTCCACGACACGCCGAGCATGGGCCATCCAGGAATCGCAAACACGCTAGAGTTGGTGCGACGTGACTACTGGTGGCCGAACATGCGAAAGGACGTGGAAGACTATGTCAAAGGCTGTGCAACGTGCCAAGCCAACAAGATCAACCCCCACCGACAAAAGCCACACCTTTTCCCCATCACCACCGACCCCGATGCTGAACCATTTGAAGTCGTAACAATGGACTTCATTACAAACTACCCCCGTCGAATGGATACAACTCCATTCTCACTATCACCGACCACGATTGTTCGAAAAGCGGCCATCTTCATCCCGTGTAATGAGACGATTACCGCGGAAGGAGTGGCGCGACTCTATCTCCACCACGTTTATCCGCACTACGGCATCCCCCGAAAGATGATCACAGGATCGAGACCCGCACTTCACGTCCGCCTTCATGAAGGACTTGTGTAAGACGCTGGGGATCCGTCAGAACATCTCCTCCACATATCACCCACAGACGGACGGGCAGTCAGGAGCGGACCAACCAGTGGTTGGAACAGTATCTTCGCCACTGGAGTAACGTGCAACAGGATAACTGGGCGGAGGCACTCCCAGTAGCAGCAATTCGCGCACAACTCGTGGCCGAACGCCACGACCTAAGCATTCCCCATTCTCGTTGATCATGGGATGGGAACCACGTACCATGTGGACGTCGAAACCCACACCAACTCCGTCTGTTGATCAACGACTGGAAGAGATGGGGGATAGACGCCAGCACGTGCAAGACTGCATCAAACACGCGCAAGAGCTTATGGCGAAGAGGGGGAAGACATGTTTCATACCTTACCTGGAAGGCGCTCAAGTATGGTTGGAGGGGACGAACCTCCGGACCTTTTACCCCACCGCGAAGCTCGCACCAAAACGCCACGGACTGTTCCGAATCAAGAAAGTCTTATCGGCGGTCTCATACGAACTAGATCTTCCGAAGACGTGGAAGATACACCCCGTGTTCCATGCGAATCTCCTTACGCCATATAAGGAGACGGAACTCCACGGAGCTAACTTCACGCGACCTCCACCTGACCTTATCGAAGGAGAAGAAGAGTTCGAGGTGGAGCGCGTGTTACAATCTCGCCTTCATGGCCGAGGGCGCAAACTTCAATTCCTGATCCAGTGGAAGGGATTCCCCATGAGTGACAGCTCGTGGGAACCACTCGATAACGTCCGCCACGCACCTGACTTAATCGCCGAGTACTACCGGCAAAATCCTACCGCCGAAGGGGCTGGACGAAAGATATAAAAGATGCACCCCCTTCGCCCACTTTCGTCACCCATGATCATCCCTGGAAACCTCATGTCTGATACACCCGTCGTCACCACTGTGCTTGTTCGCCCCCCTTCCCAAATCATTCTCGATAACTTGACTGTCCCATCCCAAGAGGCTGGAATCCCAGAAATGAACCTGGGCGCTGCTTACACTCCGTACTCCCGAATCATTACCCCTCCTCCGCTGCCCGAGTTTACGCTCGATCCCGAAACCTCACTACCCACCACTGCCGAGCCGCCCGAATCGTTGGGATCCCCTGAGACGACGTCCCCGCCCCCTCTTACCTCACAACCAACACTCAGCACCTTGCACCAGTCGTCACTCCCGTTTCCCCCATTCCCACCTGGTATAGACCACGTGTTCACCCCTCGCCCTACAGTAGAGCTCGCCGTCCCTGACCGCCGCTACGCCCTCCTTGACGATGAGGAGGAGGACAGGTCAGGGGAACCGGGCATTCCGTACTTCCTCAACGACCCTACCTCCCCACACTTCCACCCGCTCATGATTGGAGAACCGGGCAAGAAGGAGGTGGCGCGGTACATCTATTACCGCAAGGATTATCAGGAGGTCGTAGGCACCATGGGCAAGGGGGAACCTTGCTACGTCACATCTGTCTACCTACGCACCGTCCAAGCTGACCAGCTCCCGCAACATGTCACGGACCAGCAGGTGGACCTATTCCACCCTCATGACCCTCGCCGCATCGTGATCGATGAGGTGATTTCTTCCCTCCACTATCCCGCACTCCACGCAGACGTCTCCCGCCTGCGCACCTGCCTCGAAGCGCGAGACGCGCTCAAGGTGCGCCGGGACGACCTTCGCAGGTTGGAGGCCGAGGCGACAAAGGACCAATTCCACCTCGACATGAACATGTCGAGCGTATGGAAGAGGTTGCAGTACACCCGAATCGTCCCACTCATCAGCGACCGATACGTAGAGCTGATGACGAAACCCACTCGCCCCCGCCACTCGTCTGAGCTCCGCGCCGACGGCACGGACGAGATGCCCCTACCACCACGTACGGGAGGACCCAGCGAGATGCCGCGCCTTCAAGGGGAAGGCAGCACGCATCGTCGCAGGTGCTATGAGTGTCGGTCCAAGGACCACCTCGTCAGAGATTGCCCCGAGCGAGGACGGCGAGACGCGTGCCAATGGTGTGGCAGCCTCGCCCATCGCATGGACGTCTGCCTCATAAGGCGACTATCCCTGATGTCGGCTCGGTACGAGAATCCCACACCGCGCACTCGCTGGTGTGGGAAGTGTCTCGATTGGAAGGCAACCCACGATGAGATTGACTGCCCCCAGTATGAGGGATGCCGTAAGTGTGGCCGTAGGGGACGCCATATGTTCTTAGGCTCTCACACTTGTCCCCATTCCCCCTCTCCTGACCCGGCTACTGTTATTCCCGAAGAGGACTGTTACTATACCAGTGACTAGTCGAAGTCGTGGCGACTTCGAGTCTGACGGGGGGGTAATGTTACGATTTCCCCCCTCTTCTTTCGTCCCCTTTACTCCCATCTCATGACCCATATTCCATGTCGACTTTCCATTGTACTTTTATGATACGATCCGCTTCGATTCGGACCCTGGCTCTTATCTCGCGCCCAGCGCATGACCGTTACGACACCCTGTGGCGCGACTTCCAGAACCCGCTGACGACTTCTGATCCACGCGTCGTCCCGCGGGATTCCCTTGTTCTCTTTTCGTACTTTCCCTTTGTTAGCTCTCTAGGACCCGGATCCTAGGATCGCGCCATATGTTTGTCCCTGACAAACATCATGTACTAGTATATAAGTCTCATGCTACCTAGCTTGTACGGTAGACTTGACTTCTTGTGTAATACCACACCGCTGTCCATTCTCATGAACCGACCCTTTGAGTCGCACTTTCGCTTGACTCCTCTGTTTCGCTCGCCGTTGCGCTTGAGCCTATCCTTGCTATTACCCTTGTGTCCACGGAGGCCAAGTGGTACTTGTTCACCATCGAACTAAGTCGTAACTGACTTACTCCCGTCCCGTTACCGTCCGTGACTTAACCGAAGTACACGTCGTACTTAATGCCCCTGTGGTGGCGTTACACCAAACGCGACTCCGACGACATCCGCTATGACACCAGCGGCCGGAACAATGACAACAGCTCAACCTTGAGCTCAACCACAACGATGGAGCGTTCGACTCGACCACAACGATAACGACGACATCGGCACCCGCAAGGCAACATCGAACGGCCGCAAGCCCACAGCCCGCAACAGTGATGACAACGACTCAAGATGACGCGGCAGACAACGGTGGTGACGCAATGTCAGCAGGGGGCAGGGATGACAGGCTCTATATTTGTGTTGTCTACAATAGTTTGTTATTTGCTATAGTACTACTTTGAATACCACACAAGATACCATGGAAAATGTCCACGCAAAAACGGTTGCAACCGGTTGTAGTCGGTCGCAACCGGTTGGAGAATGCGACGTAATCACAGTGACCGCAACCGCACATTGTTGTGCCAGGCCCCAACTGCAACCGAAAATCCGGTTGTTTCCGGTCGCAGTCCGGTTGGGTTGCAGTTTTTTTCCGGTTTGGGCAACTGGACCTGAAATCACTACACTTATGGCAACCCTCATACTGTGGGCAATCGATCTCGTCATGCATCGCCTTCCAATCGAGACACTTCCCACACCAGCGGGTGCGCGGCGCGGGATTCTCGTACCGGGCGGACATTGGAGACATTCGCCTTATGAGGCAAACGTCCACACGATGGGCAAGACTACTGCACCATTGGCACGCGTCCCGCCGTCCCTGCTCGGGGCAGTCTCGTACGAGGTGGTCTTTTGACCAACACTCATAGCATCTGTGACGACGTGTGCTGCCTTCCCCTTGAAGGCACGGCATCTCACAGGGCCCTCCTGCATGTGGGGGCAGCGGCATTTCGCCGGGTCCATCCGCGTGCAAGGGCAGCGGTACCGAGGAATGGCGAGGTCGAGTGGGTTTGGTCATGAGCTCGACATATCAGTCACTAATGAGGGGAATGGTGTGGGCGTACTGCAACCGCTTTCGCACACTGGACATATTCATGTCCAGGTGGAACTGATCTTTGACGGCCTCCGCTTCTAACCTGCGGAGGTCATCCCATCGCACCTTGAGCACGTCTCGGGCTTCCAGGCAGGTGCGTAGGCAGGAAACGTCGGTGTGGAGTGCAGGGTAGTGGAGGGAGAAAATACTCGTCGACAACAAGTCGACAAGGGTTGTGGGGGTGGAATAGGTCTATCTGCTGGTCCGTCACGTGTTGCGGTAGTTGGTTAGCTTGGATTGTGCGTAGTGTTTTCAGGTCCAGTTGGTCCAACCGGAAAAAAACCGGAACCCAACCGGACCACAACCGCAAACAACCGGACTTCCGGTTGCGGTTGGGGCCCTGCACTGTGAGGTGCAGTTGTGGTTGCGGAGATTTCATCGCCCTCTTCAACCAGTCGCAACTGACTACAACCGGTTGCAACCCAACTATGGGTGCAGTACAGTATTACAGGTCGAGACGAGTTTTATAAGGGGTCTTGTAGTACTATATACAAAAAGATCACGACTAGTACTACTACTATTTGCTAGCTACACTATTATGAATGCTTGCCGTCGTCGCGTCCGTTGTTGTAGTCGTTGTTGAAGTCGTCGTAATCTTCGTTGTCGTTGTCGTGGCCATCGTTGTCGTTGCCGTCGCTGCCATCTTCGTTGTTGTCGTCGTCGCTGCCATCTTCGTTGTTGTTGTTGTCGCCGCCATCTTCGTCATCGTCATCTTCATCGTCGTCGTCGTCGTCATCGTCATCGGTCTTGCTGGCAGTTGGTAGGGTGTGTGTAGCCGTTGTTGAGGCCCTTGAGGTGCCGGTGTTGCCGTTGGGTTTGAAGCAGATCGTGGGTCAACTCTGGAAGTTGCCCAATCGTTGTCGTTCGTCGTCCTCGTTGGCTGCTGGTGTTGTAGCCATCATTGAGGTGCCGGTGTCGCTATCACCGTCGTCAATCGTGTACAGCAAAAACAACTATGCACAGCCGTCACAACTGTCACAAAGGAATGCTCAGTCGCCAAGCGTGGGAAGCAACCTTCCCGGCGATTTCCGATGTCTGCATCGTCAAGCCGTGTTGCCAACAACAACAACAACAACGACCCACGTCACATGTCGACTTTGCCAGCTACAACTACGACACCAGCAGTGGCGACGATGCAACCACCACAACCCGGGATGGAGTGGTGAGTATGATGGGGCGATGTCGACCACCACAACACCGACAACAACTGAAACAGTGTCGACAGCGTGCAACACAACACATCGACCACCTGGATGGAATACGACGGGGCGATGTCAACCACAGCAAGAACGACAACGACAGCAACATCATCAACGACTCGGACGCACGACACGACATGCGGGACAACAATCGGATCATAGCAATGACTCGGATGGGGACTCAGAGCACGGCGGCGGCAAGGATAGTCATAACTGTCTGTAGCTAGTGTATAAATAGACTAGTATTTCTGCAATACATCATAGACCTGTAGTACCATTGCTGCAGGTACGGAAAATCGGAAAGTTGGCGGTTGGAACCGGTTCCAACCGCCTATAACCGGTCGCACAACTGACGACAACCAGTTGGTCGCAGTCCGGTTGTCAGTTGTGCAGTGGCGGTAAAAAGACCGACTGGTCACGGTTTCAGTTGGGGCCAAAAGGGGTAAAAAACCGGAGCCGACCGGACCTGAAATCACTAATCGTGCGCAGGTAGACGGACATGATGTAGCATGGTTCTCCTTTGCCCATGGTCCCCACCACTTCCTGGTAGTCCTTGCAGTAATAAATGTACCGCGCCACCTCTTTCTTCCCTGGCTCTCCAATCATGAGCAGGTGAAAGTGTGGGGAGGTGGGGTTGTTTAGGAAGTAGGGGATCCCTGGTTCTCCTGACGTGTCTGGGTCCTCATCGTCAAGGAGGGCATAGCGTGGGTCAGGGACAGCGGGCTCAACGGTGGGAATGGGAGTGAATACATGGTTGATCCCAGGTGGGAACGGGGGAAGTGGGAGTGAGGACTGATGCAGGGTACTAAGCGTCGGTGGTGAGACAAGTGGGGGTGGGGATGTTGACTCAGGAGATTCCAGCGATTTGGCCAGTTCAGCGATGGTGGGTAGTGAGGTCTCAGGGTCGAGCGTAAACTCAGGCAGCGGAGGAGGGGTGGTAATCCGGGAGTATGGGGTATACGCGACGTCGTAGCCCATGTCCGGAATTCCAGCCTCTTGGGAGGGGATGGTCAAGTTGTCGAGAATGATTTGAGAAGGGGGGCGAGCGGGCACAGTGGTGATGATGGGTGTATCAGACATGAGGTTTCCAGGGATGATCATGGATGGTGAAAGTAGGTGAAGGGGGTACGTCTTTTATATCTTTCATCCAGCCCCTTCGGCAGTAGGATTTTGCCGGTAGAACTCGGCGATTAGGTCAGGTGCATGGCGAACATTATCAAGTGGTTTCCACAAGCTGTCACTCATGGGAAATCCCTTCCATTGAATCAGGAATTGAAGCTTGTGCCCTCGGCCATGAAGGCGAGATTGCAGCATGTGCTCCACTTCGAACTCTTCTTCTCCTTCGATCAGGTCAGGTGGTGGTCGCATGAAGTTGGCTCCGTGCAGTTCCGTCTCCTTATACGGTGTGAGGAGGTTGGCATGGAACACAGGGTGTATCTTCCATGTCTTCGGAAGATCTAGTTCATAAGAGACCGCTGACAAGGCCTTCTTCATCCGGAATGGTCCATGGCGTTTTGGGGCGAGCTTCGCCATGGGGTAAAAGGTCCGGAGGTTCGTTCCCTCCAACCATACCTGAGCGCCTTTAGAGATTTCAGGTCCAGTCGGGTCCGGTCTTTAGCCCGATTTGGCCACAACCGAAACCGCAACCGGTTGGCCTTTTTACCGACACTGCCCAACCGACAACTGGACCGCGACCGACTGATTGTCATCGGTTGTGCGACCAGTTATAGTCGGTTGGAACCGGTTCCAACCAACATCTGCTGTGATTTTTCGTACCAAGGGAAGCAGGTGTTCTATTAAATGTTGTATAGAAAGTCTACTGTACTGTACACTAGCTACTAATGATAATGCCCGCTGCTCTCCGTCTGAGTTGTCGGTGGACTCGTTGTTGTTGCCGCCGACATCGCCTTCAAGTTGCCGTCCGTCGTTGTCGTCACCTTGTCATCGTCCTTTTGCTGCTGTTGTTGCCTTGCCTGCTGTCGTAGTGGTCGACCTCGCCTTTCCCGCTGTTGTGGCGGTTGACCTCTTGCCTGCTGTCGTGGTGGTCGACCTCGTCTTGCCCGCTATCGTGGTGGTCGACCTCGCCTTGCCTGCTATCGTGGTGGTCGCCTTGCCTGCTGTCGTGGCGGTTGACCTCACCTCATATTCGCCTGTTCCGAGGTGTTGTGGGTCTTGGTCGTGAACTTGTGTTGCTGCCGCTGCTGGTGTTCTTGAGGCTTGTTGTCGCCGTTGCTGCGTAGTTGTCGCCATTATTGAGTAAGCAAGGCGAACAAACTGAACAAAACCGGCAAATTGCGGCAATCATCCGGGCCGGGCACAAACTGGGACGAGATCCCATGATGCATGTGACTTGCGTCATTCCACCTTGGCGTACACCCGGCAACGACAGCACCAATGACAACCCCCCCGCCAACGCCACGATAACCACGACACCAGCGGCAGGAACGAAGGCAAGGCAACGACAGCTCGTCCATGACGACAACAGGGTGAAGCACAATGGCAATGGCACCCACTGGCACAAGGCAGCATCGAACGCCGTCGCCCACAAGCCCACAAGTTGGCCCGCAACGGCAACGACAACAGACAATAACAACACAGCGGATGACGCAGCAGACGATGGCGGCGATGCGACGACGCAGCAGACCGCGGCGGCAACATGACAATGCAGCAGGCGGCGGCGGCGACGCGATGACGCAGCAGACAATGGCGCCGATGCGACGATGCAGCAGACGACGGTGGGGGGCAGTGACGACGGGCTTTATTGTACTAATAGATAGTTGTGTTATAATACTTGTTGTATTCCACTGTTCCTTACTCCATAAATACAGTACCACGATGATAGCCTAGTAATAACCCGGGCCCTCAGTGTCGATACAAGAGCGGTTGCGACCGGTTGTAGTCGGTCGCAACCGGTTGGAGAACGCGGTGGAATCTCAGCGACCGCAACCGCACCTCGCTGTGCTGGGCCCCAACCGCAACCAAAAGTCCGGTTGTTTCCGGTTGTGGTCCGGTTGGGTTGCGGTTTTTTTCCGGTTTGGGCAACTGGACCTGATATCACTAAGCGCCTTCCACATAGGGTATGAAACATGTCTTGCCCCTCTTTGCCATGAGTTCTTGCGCATGCTTAATACAGTCTTGTGTGTGTTGGTGTCTATCCCCCATCTCTTCTAGCCGCTGATCCACTGACGGAGTTGATGTGGGTTTTGATGCCCATGTGGTACGTGGTTCCCATCCCATGATCAGCGAGAATGGGGAGTGTTTGGTTGTGGTGTTTGGCCACGAGTTGTGCGTGAATTGCGCTACTGGGAGTGCCTCCGCCCAGTTATCCTGTTGCACATTACTCCAGTGGCGGAGATACTGTTCTAGCCACTGGTAGTACATTCTGACTGTCCGTCAGTCTGCAGATGGTATGCGGAGGAGATGTTCTGATGGATCCCCAACGTCTTACACAGGTCCTTCATAAAGGTGGATGTGAAGCATGGGTCTCGATCCATGATCATCTTTTGGGGGATGCCATAATGTGGATAAACATGGTGAAGGTAGAGTTGTGCCACTCCCTCCGCGGTAATTGTCTCGTTACATGGGATGAAGATGGCTGCTTTTGAACAATTGTGGTCGGTGATGGTGAGAATGGAGTCGTATCCATTGGACGGGGGTAACTTTGTGATGAAGTCCATTGTCATGACTTCAAATGGTTCGGCATTGGGGTCTGTGGTCAAGGGGAAGAGGTGTGGCTTTTGTCGATGGGGGTTGATTTTATTGGACTGGCATGTAGCACAGCCTTTGATGTATTCTTCAACATCCTTCTGCATACCTGGCCACCAGTAATCGCATCATAACAGCTCTAGTGTGTTTGTGATGCCTGGGTGGCCCATGCTAGGAGTGTCGTGGAAAAAGGTAATTACCCCCCATTTAAGGTCGTTGTTGCCCACGACAACGAGAGCATCATTCTTCCACCAAAGACCTCCCAGCTTTTTCAGATTGTGGGGTTCTACCCAGCGCAGGACTGTCATGGACGCGTATTATTTTCCCTATTTTTCTGTATTTATATGGATTTAATTGGTGAAGATATAAAGGGCCAAAGTACAGAGGTATTCGTTAGTCACATGTGTTTGCCACCATGTGCACGTGATCGTGGGAATTACTTCCCTTAAGTATACGGACTCATATGATTGGACGATAAGGACAGAAGGGTCTAGAAGGATCTAGACTATGCTTAGTAGTTTACGCTTACTCGCTGTATTAGGTTTTACTCAGCAAGTGGAGCCGCTCATAAGCGTTATGACAAAGTGCCACGTCAGCACCATAGATAACGCTATTAATAGACATGACGTGTCAGCTCCTGAGTCATAAGGCCTTACTGTACACTTAGTAATAGTGTTCGAACTCAGTTTAGACTCAGCCGCAGTAGTGTATATAAGCTTCCATGTAGCGTCCTGAGTGGAACCAACTTGTCCTCTTGGTTCTCCACTCAGGTGCATATTCCAGTGTACCCTCCTTACTCCCCAATGTTAACTTGTCCTCTTGGTTCTCCACTCAGACGTGCCACTGCGTGATCACCTTAGACTTGAGCTCTTGTATAAAGACTCCAAGTGTCTATCTCTCCGCAGTGACTGTACGTTGGTGCGTGACTTGTCTCCACGCTGAGTTGGGTGTGCTTACCTGTTCAGTTCACCTTTAGTTCACTTGACTTGGCATAGCGCGACTGTCACACCGCTACAAGGACCTCTTTCTCATCCATGTTTTGTGAGATTTGCGTCCAGATGTCCATGTCATGCATTGACATCTGGGTCGCATGAATGAATCGGTCTGCAGGGAGGACGATAACGTCGTTGTTGTCCTCTAAGTTGGGTGCGTAATCCACGCGTTGTGAGAGGGCGTCCGCGTGACCATTCTTGATGCCTGGTACATGCTTTAGTGCAAAATCGTATTCAGACAGCTCCAGGAATTCGCGCGCCACTCTTCGGCTGATTTTTCATGGGTCTTTCCAGTACTGCAGATTAGTGTGGTTGGTGTGGATGATGATTTTATGGGGGGAGCCGACAAGGTACGTGCACCAAGCTCTCAGTGCTTTTACTACTGTGAGTAGTTCTTGGTCATAGATGTCATAGTTGTGTTCGGCCTCAGTCAGAGACTCCGAATGGAATGCTACTGGGTGTATTCGCTGGTCCGGCCCGAGCTGATTCAGTTCAGCTCCAAGGGCTACGTTTGACGCATCTACCTCCAGCTCAAATGGTTTGGTGAGGTCGGGGAATAGCAATACTGGTTCTCAGCCAATACTTCGCCAGATGTTATCAAATGCATCCTGTTGGTCTTGGTCCCACCTCCACGGTGTATCCTTTTTTGTGAGATCGTGGAGTGGTCTCACGAGGGAGGAGAATCCTCAGATAAATCGCCGATAGAAGTTGCAGAATCCAAGGAACGCGCGTACTTCCCGAAGGCTCTTTGAGGCGGGCCAGGCCAAGACTCCTCACACTTTAACAGGGTCCATACGTATGTTCCCATGTCCGATGATGAGGCCGAGATACTCAATCTCGTATACCTCAAACTCACACTTCTCGGGTTTGATGTATAAGTTGTGCTCTTCGCATAGACGTAGGACCTCATGTAACACTTCTCAGTGGTGGATGTGGTCAACGGCGGTGGCAATCAGGATATCGTCCATATAGACTATTACTTCTCCGAGTAGGATGAGATCCCAGAAGATGTAGTCCATCATGCCCTGGAAGGTCAACAGGGAGTTGGTGAGGCCAAAGTACATAACCAATGGCTCAAACAGCCCTCAGTTAGTTTTAAATGCGGCTTTGTGCTCATCCCCCATTTTGACTCAGACATTATTATATCCCCATCTTATGTCCAATTTGGAGAAGAGCTTGGCCCCGTGTATGTGGTCAATGAGTTCTGGGATCAGGAGGAGTGGGTAGTGGTTCCGGATGGTGATTTCGTTCAACCATCGGTAGTCCTGAATGGGCCGTAGCTTCCCGTCTTTTTTCTTAATAAAGAAGAACGCAATGCGTAGGCTGACTTCAAGGGTCTGATGTACCCTTTGTCCAGTTGTTCGGTGAGGAAGGTCATGAGAGCCTCTGCCTCGTTTGGGGCAAGTGGATAGACTTTACAGTCTAGTGTGGGCAGAGTGCCTGGGTCTATGGCGTGGTCCCATACTCGTGACGGAGGGAATCTGTGGGATGCTTCCTCGCTAAATACTTTGGTGTGATTCCGGTATTCGGCTGGTACCATTTCTTCAAAGGTACGCTCCGGTTTGCGTGCCGCCTCCTGTTGCGCTAACTCTGACGCAGTCGTGGTTTTGCATATAAATGTGATATGGGGGTCCCGCTCATCGTCCATGAGCTGTTCCCATGCCTCTTCGTCAAGTTCATACGTCTCCAATGCTCGTATGGAAGCTTCCATCGGTGTGGCTTCGTCTGACAACTGGAGGCTGGAAATAATGACCAGTTGGAACTCTTCATCCAACGTCGCTTCTCCCCATCGTATCTTTGGTTCAAAGGCGGTGAACCAGGGGTATCCGAGGATCACTTCATCTCTTCCTAAGTTGGTGATTAGGAAACGAAGCATCTTGGTCTCCCCTCCGGTGCGTATGGTGAGATCCATATATTGGGTGATCTTGCCGTCTTGGTTGTTTGTCCCATCTACATTCCAGATGCGGATGGGGTGTGTGATGTTTCTGGTGGTGATCTGAAGTTGTTTAAGCAATGTCGAACAAATAAAGTTGTTGGTTGCTCCAGAGTCTACAAGTACTTGTCGTTTGGCTGTTGTGAGTTGGCTTCTTTTCCCATCCAGATGACATAAGTTTCCCACGTTAAAAAAGGAAAGTTGCCGGTAAGTTGGTCCCGTCCCGGAAGATTCCTTGAGTAAAACATTATTTTTACACTCAGTTTGAATTTGTAACTATTAGCTAATAGATAATAATATTACAGAGCATTTGTAGTTGGCCTTTTCAATCATAATCATGTTGATATATTTATTGGATAATAAAAGTTACATAAACTATAGACATTTTGTCTAAGTCATTAGATGAACCGTGTGTTGGGAGCGCGCCCCCTCTGCATGTCTCCCACCCCATTGGCATGTCGCCTGTGCGCGGAAACCTGGGCGGGGTGGTGCAGGTCTACGCCTGGCCCACACTCCACATGAACTGGGGCGCGCGCAAATGGGTGAAGGGCAGCACCCCTTCCCTTCCCGCACCGCCACTCGTTTGCGCGCACCCACTTCTGGGGTTGCATGTGCCTGCCCGCCCCCTCCCGGTCTCACCTTCTCTACAGCGCACCCATTGCATGCAGCTGTTTGCGCAACGGCCTCCTCCTGGTCGCACGGACGTTCGGTTTGTGCGCCGCACCAACCCTCTGTTCCACACCAAGATGGGCGGGGTGCACGCACCACTGGCCGTTCACGTGTCGTTCCTGTGCAGGGGTGGGAGGGGGGGCGCTCCGGTGTCCGTACCCCCTTTGCGTGGAAACGGGGCGGCGAAAGGGGGGCGCTTCTCGTGCGGTCCCACATAAAGGGGTGGGGGGGAGGGGGCAAATGAGGGGGGTTCTTCCATACGCGCGGAAGGGGCAAACGAGGGGCACACCTTTCCCGCGTCCGCGCTCCCTTTGCATGAAAACAGGGGTGGGGGGCCAAAGGGATGGAGCATGCCCCTTCCCGTTCGCGCGCAAATAGAGGGGGCGCAAAGGGGGGTCTTGTCCAGCGCAGTCCCTCTTGTTCATGGGTGAACAGGGGCAGAGGGGAAGGGGATGCAAGGGAGGGGGATGGGGCGGGCAAAGGGAGGCGCAAAGAGGCTCAAAAGAGGCACTAAGGAGGCGCCGTGTGGCGACACGGAGAGGTGCGTGCGCACACCGTTTGCGCCGCTGCAGCCCCCCCACCCCTACGCAGCCAATAGGGCACACGGAAAGGGGGCAAGGGGCTGGTGGAGGGGTAGAGCTGGCGGGCAAGAGGGAGCGGGGGAGCAGGACATGTCGATCAAACAGAGCGCGTTGTTTACGTGTTATTTTGTTTTATTTACTTTGGAAATAAAATATGAAAGACACAAAAAATCGAAGAAATCGGAGTTTAAAACTGAGACCTCAGCCACGCTTACAAATGTACTCCTACGGAATTTCCTTTCTGGTACTCCCTATCTGGATGGGAAAAAACAAAAACTGCTGTTGCATGTGCAGATTTGAAAAGAACTGGGATTTGCATGGATCGGTATCTGCTAGTGTACACATTTAAATTGAGAGCTCTAGCCCAGGCCGCCAGGTTCAAGTGTCGAGAAAATCCTCTTGTCCAAACAGTTTATCCACCATGAGGTCCCTGACCTCCTGCGTCTGCGCTTTCATTGCAGCGATCTGCACATCCGCCCGCTCTTCATTTGAAAGTATGCGATTAGAAGATATGGTGATAGAATGGATGGCAGGAGTTGGTACGTTTGGAGTCGTGGTAAGGGAGGGGGGTCCGGAGGTGGGGGCAGTAGCTGCGCGCGTTCCCTTTTGTGGGCAGTTACACGACATGTGCCCTTGAGCACGACATCTAAAACATCGTCCCTCCTTCTGAAGCTGGGCCTTGTCTCCATCGGTAAGTGCCACGGAGGCTCCGGCGTGCCCAACATCCATGGTGTTTGGGTTCCTGTTCTGGTGGAGAGCCTGGACCCATTGCTCTCGGCTGTGTCCACTCTTCTTTCCGCGTTGGGGTTTGTTCTTTCCCAAGCGGTCCTTTAAAACCATATATTCAGTCTGCTGAAGACGGGCGGCCACTTTCCAATCCAAGTGATTGGGTGATGGAAGCGCATGGCGTTGATGACTAACTGGTTTGGAAGTCCATCCTGGAACATTTCCAGGGTTGTGGCTTCGTTGGGGTTGTATCCCACTTTATGGGTTAGGTTGGAGAAGGTGGCGATGTAAGTGTCAATGTCCTCGCCCTTCATCGAAAGAGTCTGCAGGCTCTTTTGAGCTTTCGTGCGTTCTGCCATATCGGTGTAAGCTTGTACGAACCGATCATGGACTGTGTTCCACAGGTTCAGCTCGGTCATTAAGACTCCTGTGTTGTGTTGCCCTTCGAGCGATTCGAATTGCTCGGTGACCCAATCGTCAACCAACGGTCCTCGGATATAGGACAGAAAGGTCATGGTGTGGGGGTAAGGGATGGCTAATTGGTCGACGGTGGGATTCATTTCTTGGTAGAGATTGAAGGCTAGTATAAACGTCTTGCTTTTTTCATGGTCTCCATTGAATTCAGGGGGTGGGTTCCCTCCTAAGCGTCCGTGTCCTCCAGGTGCGGGTGGGATCGTGGCTGGTGCGGCTCTGGCAGGGGGAATAGGAGCACCACCTGCTCCACCGCCCCCGCCTCCTCCGCCACCTGTGCCGCCTCCTCCACCACCTGGCGCACTTCCTCCACTACCTGACGGGCCGCCACTAGGAGTGCCTCCACTACCAGACGGAGCTGGTCCTCCGCCGGTAAGGGTCGTGCTGGCCGAGGCATGGGTTTGTGACATGGACTGGGGTGTAGGCTGAGAACCTGGTAGGTCGGGGGGGTCTATGAATAGGAAGGGGGTAAACGTGGTTGTTGGTACGGAAACATTGGGTGAATTGTCGGGGTCGGAGTCGACGTCAATGTCAATTCCTTTTGGGTTGTGACTTTTCAGAGGTCCAATGTTCAACTCGAGTGGTACTGGTCTGATAGTATACCAGCTTCGTTCGTTCAGCGAGTAATCGATATAAGCCCAGAGACGTCTGTCCTCAAGGTAATGGATCTGGTGATACTCCTTTTTTCTTGGGTTGAAGATATAGTATCCTTCAACGTTGTTGATTTCTGCCCAGACAGCTGCTCCTTTGATATGGTCGGAGAGCTCGTCGGTCATAAGCCAAGTAATGTACTCAGGCTGGAACTTGGATCTGGCACAACTAGATGTTGCCACTGTGAGAGACTTGACTTAATGTAACGCCACCACAGGGGCATTAAGTACAATGTGTACTTCGTTTAAGTCACGGATGGTAACAGGACAGGCTAGAGTCGGTTAAGACTCAGTTTGGGGATGAACAAGTGTCACTTGGTCTCCGTGGACACAAGGACAATAGTGGGATAAGGCTCAAGCGTAAAAGCAAGCAAAGATGGGGAGTCAAGCGAAAGTGCGACTCAAGGGATCAGATCGTGAGAATGGACAGCAGTGTGGTATTACACAAGAAGTCAAGTCTACCATACAAGCTAGGTAGCATGGGACTTATATACTAGTACATGGTGTTTGTCAGGGACAAACATATGGCACGATCCTAGGATTCGGGTCCTAGAGAGCTAACAAAGGGAGACTACGAGTCGGGAACAAGGGAATCCCGCGGGACAACGCGTGGATCAGAAGTCATCAGTGGGTTCTGGAAGTCGCACCACAGGGCATCATAATGGTCATGCACTAGGCGCAAGATAAGAGCCGAGGCTTGGGTCAAAGTGGATCGTATCATAAAAGTACAATGGAAGTCTGACACAGAATATGAGTCACAAGAGGCGAGGGGAAATAGAGGAGGGAAAATCATAACAAAAGGTCATTGAAAAGTCAGTAAAAAGTCATTGACTTTTCACTGACTAAAAAAACATCTTTTTTGACTTCAAAAGTCAACCATTAGTCAATGACAAGTCAATGAAAAGTCAGTGACAAGTCAAGGAAAAGTCATTGACTAAACCATGACTTAATGTTGACTATCAAAGTCAGGTTTAAGTCAATCAAAGTCAGGAAAAAGTCAATGACTTGTCACTGGACTTATCATTGACTTTCCCTTGACTTGTCACTGACTTGTCAATGACTTATCATTGACTTTCCCTTGACTTGTCATTGACTTGTCATTGACTTTCCCTTGACTTTCCCTTGACCTGCCACTGACTTGTCAATGACTTGTCCTTGACTTTTCACTGACTTTTTTTATTGACTTGTCCTTGACTTGTCATTGACTTTCCCTTGACTTTGTATTGACTTTCCCTTGACTTGTCATTGACTTTCCCTTGACCTGCCACTGACTTTTCATTGACTTGTTCTTGACTTTCCCTTGACTTGTCACTGACTTTTTATTGACTTGTTCTTGACTTTCCCTTGACTTGTCATCAACTTATCACTGACTTTTCCTTGACTTATCATTGACTTTTCCTTGACTTATCACCAACTTGTACTTGACTTGTCACTGACTTTGAAAGTCAAGAGAAGTCAAGAAAAAGTCATTGACTAAAAAGCAACTTTTCTTTGACCTCTTCAGATCACATGACCAGTCAAAAACATATATTTTTTATGAAACAAAAAGCAGTGCGACAGTGTGACATCCCAAATAACGACACCCGAAACAACAAGCACGGGAGAATAATATAGTATAAGAGGACTGCACCTATGCAGTCCTCACGTTGCGTTTGGCCTGGCGCTGCAAAGCGAATTAGTAGTGTACCTAAACGAATACATCAAACACTTACCGACTCGATAATCCCCTGGATGTCTTCCTTTGATGGATGTTCCGACTTCGTGGCTCCCATGATCACCTTGATAATCTCTGAAAGGTATGTGTAACACCACCACGGACGTTGAGTCTGACTTAGACTTCGTAAGGGCGTTCACAACTTAGTGAATATTCCAGTTGTGGTCATGTGACTTGGCACAAGACAAATGACAGGTACACGGCGCTTTCCGGGGCACGTGACCTCCTTGTATACCAGGACGTTCGAGTCACTGGACACTTCGACAAAGACGACTTGCTCAAGGGAGACAAGCAAATAGGGGGCAAGAAGACGAGAGACAAGTGGTGATTGAAGAAGACCAGGATGGCGATCCTGAGTCTTCAACTACAACTACTTATACATGTATGAGGCAGCTTTAAAGCTCCTCCCGAAATCGTACAATGAATAGCTAAAGTAGCTCGAACCCTACTATAGCTATACTATGAAACATGCCACATCGGCATGTGATACTGCATCTGACTGATGCGATAAGTCCATGACACATTACTACTTACAGAGGGAGTCATTGCCCGTGAGTAAGAGTCCACTTTGCCCAAACCGTGACATCACCCCCTTTTCAGCTGCGACGACCATGTCGCATCCTCATAGGTCCGATGCCTGACAACCACCCCTCCTGCGTATTTGTGACGCGCTCGATAATGTCTGCCATCTCCAACCGATACTTGCTCTGCTTCAACTCACTGTGCACCCCTCCTAGAGACTGGGCCAGCGAATGCAGGCACTGCTCCACCCGCTCCGCCTCGTGCTGATACTGCCGGTACCGCTTCAGCTCCGCCTTGAGGCTGCGGTCCTTCAGCTCATTGACCGCCCGATCGAGATGATGCTGCCCCGCATGTCCGCTGACTAGAGTGTGCATGTCTTTGGGGGCGTAGTGTGGTTTGCTGAGCTTGCGCACGTGGGGCTCTGCGTACAGTGGCTTGGTGTATACCTTGTCGCTGTCCTCGATGAGCCCCACTATGATGGGGTCGGGGCCGTCGATGACCTGCACATAGGTGGCCTGCTGTGTGTGGCCCTGGGGTGTGGTGATGGGAAAGTGGATGAACTCATCCCCATGGTTATGTTTGAAACTGTGGGGGGCAAGGTGCGTGCTGCCGAGCTGATGGCGCAGACGCATGGTGGTGTGTAGGGGGGTTGCTTCCGCCTCGATGGTGGCACGATAAAGGGGTCGCCCCGTAGTGTCGCAGGCGTAGGGGGTCTCGTCGGGGTGATCAGAATCGACGGTGCTAAGGATGGATGGGTGCTCAGCTGGGTACCACTCCTTCAGCCGCTCCGGGAGGTTGTAGATAGCTCGCGCATCATCTCATCGAACTGTTGGCGGAGTTCATCTGTAAACGCAATTAGGTGTTCAGAGTGTTCAGAGCTGTTCAGAGTGTCCTTGAACGGCTCCAAACAGCTCTGAACACCTAGTGCAATTACAGATGCTTTGAGGTGCGCGGTTCTCCTTGTCGCTCCTGTCGTCCGTTGCTTTGCTGCGTTGTCGAGCTGTTCGAGCCTCCATGCCTCCGCCGTTACCTTCCACTCCTCCCATATCTTCATCTTCCACGTCTTCGACTTTCTGGAGCCGGTACTCAACTCGGACCGGGCCAGGTCCAGGAGAGGGGACCGTACGCCCTCTGAGAGCATCACGAACCCCAGCAGCTTCGGCCTCCGTGACGGGGATGGAGTTGAGTCTATTGCCATCGTCGTTGAGGAGCCAGTAAGTAGGCTCGGCTTCGGGGTGGTCGAGGTCAGTGATGGGCTTGATGCGTGCAATGGCGTTGCACAGCTCTTGATGGGTGAGGTTGCCCGCTGCGTAGACAGGGACAGAGGAGGCAAGGGAGCGAGTGGGAGAAGACATTGGTGAGGATGGTGCGCCAGGGTGAGAGATTGATGGGGACTCAGCGTCGATTCTAATGGCTTTTATAGCTGTGGGATGGGTCCTTTCAAACTCCATTATGGTGTCTTCCACGAATAGGTCAGCTTGGTTGATCCACTGATTGTCCGAGTCAGGGTAGCCCTTCCACTTCACGAGGTATTGGAGCTTCCGTCCTCTTCCGAATCTTCTAGAGTCTAGAACTTTCTCTATTTTGTATTCCTCTTGTCCGTCTACTAGATCCAGTGGTGGGCGTTGGAAGTTTTCCCCATGCATGGGTGTATCTCAGTATGGCGTGAGAAGATTGATGTGGAACACGGGGTGAATACTCCACTGCGTGGGAAGTTCTAGACAATAATTGATAGGGGACATCACCTGAATGATCTGAAAGGGTCCGTGCCTTTGTGCAGCGAGCTTGGCAGTGGGTTGGTTAGTGCGCAAATGACGTCCTTCCAACCATACTAGGTCTCCTTCTTGGTATTTGGGCGTGTCTTGGTGCTTGATCCACATGGACTGGGCTTTCTTCATCAGTTCCTGAGCTTGTTTCCGTGCTTCTCAGAATTGCTGGAGCCTCGTGTTGACCATGGGGACGGGAGATGGTTTATCCATCCAATCAGCACGCGGGTCATATCCCATCATGAGCGTAAATGGAGGTTTCCTTGTTGCTTCATGCAGCCAGCTGTTGTGCGCGAATTCGGCCATAGGTAGGAAGTGCGCCCAGTTGTCCTGTCGCTTGTTGGCCCAGAACCGGAGATACTGCTCCAGCCATTGATTGGTTCGCTCTGATTGTCCATCTGTATGCGGGTGATATGCCGTGGAAATGTTTTGGTAGATGCCGAGGATTTTGCATAGCTCTTGGGTGAACTTGGACGCGAATTGGGGGTCACGGTCGCTAATGATCTTGGCTGGTAGTCCGAATCTCTGGAAGACGTGAGTCACATACAGAGCGGCTGTTTCCTCCGCCATTATCTCCTCCACACATGGGATGAATAGGGATGCTTTGTTGCAGTCGTGGTCGGTTACCGTGAGTATTGAATCGTACCCCTGGGACACCAGTAGTTTAGTGATGAAATCGAGCGTGATGGTTTCAAAGGGCTTAGCATCCGGGGTTGGCCCGATGGGCATCAGCGGGGCTCGCGTGGGTCTGTTATTGACCTTGTGGCGTTGGCAGTCAGCACATCCCTTGACGTACTCGGTTATGTGTTCCGTCATCTTCGGCGGCCACCAGTAGCTTCTTTCGAGTAATTGTGTTGTCCTTTTGATTCTGGGGTGTCTGTAGATCGGGGGGTCGTGATGGTTTCGGATGATTGTGCGGATTGCCTCCGTATCTCCAGTGACGACCCTCGCTCCGTGTTGGTACCATACCCCGTCGAACTTCTTGAGGTTGTGTGAGTCAACCCAGGGGCAGAGTCGCTCTTCGTCTTGTGTCTGGGACTCTGGTTGTTGGGTGATCATGGTGTGTGCGAATACTTTATCCGGAAGTATGATGACTCCTTCGTTGTCGTGTTCTCCCTGGTCGTAGTCGGGTCTTCGTGAGAGGGCGTCTGCGCGGCCATTGCTAGTTCCTTTAATGTGGTGAATTGTAAAGTCGTACTCCATGAGTTTGAGTACTTCCCTGGCTACCCGACAGCTTATCTTCTGCGCCATTCTCCAGTGTGTCAGGTTTAGGTGGTCTGAGAATATCTTGATTTTGTGGGGTGACCCTGCTAGGAACGGTCGCCAATTAGAGATGTCAACGAGTGACACTCGCGAGTACGAGTACTCGTTGGAATTTTCCGAGGAGTGACTCGTACTCGACTCATACTCGTTGGTACGAGTACTCGTCGGCGCGAGTACTCGCCGAATTCTTGGGACTAATACTCGTACTCGCGGCGCGAGTACCTGTCTAAGCCGCAAGTACTCGTGAGTGCGAGTACTCGTATTTAGTGTTTTCAGGTCCAGTTGCTGGAACCGGAAAAAAACCGAAACCAGACCGGACCTCAACCGCAAACAACCGGATTTCCAGTTGCGGTTGGGGCCCGGCACAGCAACGTGTGGTTGCGGTCGCTGCGATTGTGTCGCATTCTCCAACCGGTTGCGACCGACTGCAACCGGTTGCAACCGCTCTTTTATCGACTGTGGGCCCAGGTTATTGTCACCATGGTACTGTATTCAAGAGGCAAGGTATAGGCAGTAATAGTACTAGAATACAGTATTGTAACAACTATATAACCCATCGTCACTGCCCCCCGCCGTCATCGCGTCACTGCCGTCGTCTGCTGCGCTGCGCCGTCTGCTGCGTCGTTGTTATCTCTTGAAACCTTGTCGTTGTTGTTGTGGGCGAACTTGTGGGCTTGTGGGCGATGGGCATTTGATGCGGGTGCCGTTGCTGTTGTCCTTCACCCTGTGGTCGTCGTGGTGTACTGTTGTCACTTGTTCCTGCTGCTGGTGTTGTGATTAGCGGGCATGGGCCAGGGGGTTGTCGTTGGTGCTGTCGTTGTGGGTGTACGCCGAGGTGAAATGACGAAGTCACATGTCACACGCGTCATGGGTCCCCAAAGCGTTCCCAACTTCCCATTTGTTCCCGGCCCGGGTGATCACCACAATTTGCCGGCCTTGTTGCTGAACCCCTTGCTTACTGCAACGACAACCACAGCAACGCCGACAACAGCCTCAAGCTGTATGCACCACCAACCGCACCTGCCAACGCAGGTTTTGTGGTGATCCTAACCACGACGGTGGCGGCAACAAGTGCCAGCCTCAGCAACAACAACACCAGCAGCGGCAACCTTGGAACAGGCGAATACAAGGCAAGGTCAACCACCACGACAGAGGTCAACCGCCACGACAGCGGGCAAGACGAGGTCGACCACCACGACAGCAGGCAAGGCGACGACAACGGCAAAACGACGATGGCGAGGCAACGACAACAACAGACAGCAAGACGATGTCGGCAGCAACAACAACGAGTCCACCGACATGACAACTTGGACGGCGAGCAGTAGGCATTATTATCATCTAGTAGCTAGTGTACAGTACAGTAGACCTTGTATACAAGACTCAATAGAATTGTTTCCCTTCAAAGTTGGTACGGAAAATGACAGCAATTGTCGGTTGGAACCGGTTCCAACCGACAATAACCGGTCGCACAACCAATGACAGTCGGTCGGTCGCAGTCCGGTTGTCGGTTGGGCAGTGTTGGTAAGAAGACCAACCGGTCGCGGTTTCGGTTGTGGCCAAAAGGGGTAAACAACCGGACCCGACCGGACCTGAAATCACTACTCGTATTCATTCAGACAGTACGAGTACTCGTCTGAAACGAGTACTCTAAGGATATTCTTATTTTTGCCAGACCTAGCTACAAACATGTACTGTAAACACTAGCTATACTACCTATAATGCCCGCCGCACTGTGGCTGCCCCCTGCCGCCGTCGCGTACTATCGTCGTTCCGTGTCACCACCAGCCGTTGTCGTTGTCAGTGTCATCGTGGACCGTTGTCGTTGTCGGCCATTGTCGTGGTGGGCCGTTGGTAAGCCGTTGTCGTTGTAAGCCGCTGTCGCTGTGGGTCGTTGTCGTCGTGGACCGATGTCGTCTTCGTCTTCGTTGTTGTTGTCGTGTTCGACCTGCCTTGCCATGCCGTAGTGTTGTTGTGGTCGACCCATCATTGATAGGGTGCCAGCGTGGGTTTGTCGTCGTCGGGTGGCTGGCCACTTGCTGGTCCCACTGCCGTTGTCGTATACCAAGGTCGTACTGTAGTCGTAAGTTAGTGGTGGTCCGGTTGAGGGTAAGCAACTCACCAATAAGAGCGATGCTTCCCACGCCCGGTGATTGCCAGTTTCGCATATGAGGACCAGCCCGCAGGCTGCTTCAAGCCACATGCACTCGCAACAATACCACCACCAGCAACAGCAAGACGGCGCCCGCAACGACAACGATGCAACGACAACGACGGAGCGACGCCCCGACCATTGCAACGGGGCGATGCCCGTTGACCATGACCACGGGGTGATGCCGGCAACAGCAAGACGGCGGCAGCAATGATGCCTTGGATGACGCGACGACGACGACGACGGAGCAACGCCCGTCAACAACAGCAACGCATACCTGTCAACTGCGACAACTGGGCGACACGGACGACATCGACTGATGACGACAACAACAGGGGAGACCCGGGCCACAACATCCAAGGCGACCAAGAAGGCGACACATCAACAACGACGACGGGGGCAACAATGACCAGATGACGACGACGACGACACCGCTGCACGACGACGGGCAACGGCGACGACAGTGCTGACTCGGACGACCACTCAGAAGGCAAGCCTTGTGGCTCTCTAGTAGTAGATTCCTTAGATAGATTGTAACTTGATACGAAATAAACTACTTTATGCAAAACTGTTCTTCCAACTTAAGTACAGGTGGGACCAATGGTAATGCCAAGTACCACGAGTACTCGCGAGTACTCGCGCTCAGAAAAAGACAAACTCGTACTCGCGCTCACGAGTACTCGCAGGCACGAGTACTCATCACGTGACGACTCAAACGAGTCAAACTCGCGAGTGTACTCGTTTGTCAACAACTCGTTGACATCTCTGTTGCCAATGTCTGAGGGCTTTGACAATCGCCAACAGTTCCAGGTCGTAGATGTTGTAGTTCCGTTCGGCTTCATTTAGGGTGGACGAGTAGTAGCCTACTGGATGTCATTTGCCATCTTTCTTCTTTTGAAGTAGTACCGCCCCTAGTGCAAAGCCTGAAGCGTCTACCTCAAGTTCGAATTGGTCCGTAAGGCATGGGTGAGCTAGCACAGGTTCCTGTGTGATGAGGGTCTTGAGCGTTTGAAACGCCTTTTCTTCATCCGCCTCCCATTTCCACTCCGTGTCTTTGCGTGTAAGTTTGTTGAGTGCTTGTGTGTGTGTGGCAAAACCGTGAATGAAGAGTCGGTAAAAATTGCAGAACCCTAAGAATGAGCAGACGTCTCTGACCTTGGTTGGGTGTGGCCAGTCTTTGATGCCCAAAATTTTTACTGGGTCCTTGCGAGTTACCCCCTTTTCAAGGATTACCCCCAGGTAATCCATTCGCGGTTGGTGGAATAGGCATTTCTCGGGTTTGAAGTAGAGGTTGTGGTTGAGAGCCACTTGGAGGACGTCGCATACTGCGTCTATATGTGCTTGTAATCCCGCTGTTTCATGTGTTGCGATCCCGATGTCGTCCATGTAGACTCTGATGACAGTTCCCAGGAGTTGCTGTCGCATAATCGTATCTCCCATGATGTCATTCATCATGTTTTGAAAGGTCGCTGGAGAGTTGGTGAGTCCAAAATACATGACGAGAAGTTCAAACAATCCGTACCACATTTTAAACACTGCCTTCGGTTCATCTCCTTCTTTGATTCATATGTTATTATATCCCCAGCGTACGTCGAGTTTGGTGTAGTAATGGCCGTTACCAAGATCGTTGATGAGTTCCGACATAAGGGGAAGCGGGTATTGGTTACGGATGGTGCAAGCATTGATTCATCGGTAATCTTGTACTGGCCTTAGCTTCCTGTCTTTCTTTTTGATGAAGAAGAATGAGGATGCGTATGGTGATTTGGACAGGCGAATATATCCTAGTTTGAGCTGTTTGTTGAGCCATTCCTTGAGTTTACCGTCTTCGTCTTGTGTCATGGGGTAGACTTTACAGTCGATGGACGATGGAGTGTTGGGTTTAAAGTCGATTGCGTGGTCCCATGGTCGTGAAGGGGGGAATCGGTGCGAGGCTTCTTCACTGAATATTTTGGTGAATTGTCTGTATGGCTCGGGTATGACCACTGCGATGGTATTCTGTTTAGTGGCAATTGCAAGTTCAGTAGCTGTGGTACGTATCCAGTGTCCTTCTTCAGCTTCTAGCTCTGCCACGATGTCTTTGGCTTCTTCCTGTGTGACGGCCCGAGCTATGACAACTTGATTGCTTATTGGGTTTATGGATCAAATGACCACGGGAAGCGCGTCTTCATGTATAGTTGTGTGGGTCCAGCTAATGGTGGGTTCATAAGTGGCTAGCCACGGGTATCCCAGTACGAGATCTTCGTTTCCAATGTTGGTAACCAGGAATTGCATTGTCCTATGACTTCCTTTTGTCTGTACGTCTAGGTCGATGAAGTGTGTGATTGACCCAGCTTTATTTTCCGTGTTATTTATATTCCATATTTTCTTTGGGTGTTCTAGGGCTTGGAGCCCGAGTCCCATGCGTTTGGCGAATGCTGGTCTTATAAAATTGTTGGTGGCTCCTGAGTCGACAAGCCCTTTTATGTTGGCCATTGAGTAACTGGTACGAATCGAGACTGGAATTCTGAGCGAACGGAAGCGAGTCATGATTACAGAGTTACAATTGATTGCCCTCACCCAGGCCGATGGGTTTAGGCGTCCATAAAATCCTCCTGATTCCACATATCTTGGAGTATCAGGTCTTTCACTTCGTCACTAGCCCCCCTTACTCCTTCTATCCACTCCTTTGCCAGTTGCTGTGGTGTAGACACGCTCCTTGTGTGTGTCTCAGGTTGTTCTTGACTGTGGTAGTCTGTTTCTGCTTTTCGATTAGCTGATGGCTGCCACTGCTGCTGGTGGGGCTTTCTGGGATGGGTGCAATTTCGTGAGATGTGTCCAGGGTTATTGCAATTATAGCAAATGACTTCCCACATCTTTTGGCATTGGCCCCTGCCTCTGCCCTGTCCCGGCCCTCCTCGGGGTAGAAATGGGGTTCTCTGCTGATACGGACCTCTGTTTGGATCTCCTACCTCTGCGAGTTGGGCGCGCGATCAGTCCGCTGAAGTGTCCATGGTGTTGGGATCGTATCGCGGTGCGGGGTTGCGTGGTGCATTCCATGGTATTCCTCCAAACCTGGGTTGAGGTGGGAAGCGCAGTGGTACGGTCCTAGTTGGTGCGGTGATGTTAAGTCGCGCTTTTAGGTGAATGTATTGCTTTTGACGCCGGAGGGCTGCGTCTTTCCACTCGTTGAATGTACGGGGTTCGTCCATCTCATATACCTTGGTAAATAGTTTGCCCGGTAGTCCCGCCGTGAACCAGTCGATCATTTGTTGATCGTTGAGGTGGTAGTCAGCCTTCCGTGCTAACTGTTCAAAGTTGGTGACATACGCATCTATGTTATCTCCTATCATCCTAAATCCTTTGGTGAGTGTGGCTTGCGCTTGTTCTTGTTCCAAGGTGTTGGTGAACCGGTCAGCAAATCCAGCTGTTAGTGTGTCCCAGAGATATTCGACGTATCGGTTGGTGCCTCCCCTTACTTCGTTGTTTAACCACTGGAGAAATCCCAACATCCAGTTGCTGACTAGGGGTCCCTTGATATACCCTAGGAACAGGAGGCATCTCTTGTATACGTTCCTTATAATGGGGGCATCGAAGTTGAGCCCCATGTAGGTGTGCCATTGGGTGAGGAACAACTCGTATTCAGCGCGATCTCCTTTAAAGATGGACGGCGGTTCACCTTCAAGTTGGGGCGTCGGACCCCCTTGTAACGTCTACCACGGACGTCTGCCTGACTTAGGCTTCTCATGGGGTGGCGAATCTAACGAGAGGGTAGAAGAGGCGGTTGACTCTGCTCTGCGGGTAGAACTGAGGGTGTGGGAATAACTCTCCTGCTAACCCTCTGTATGCGTGGAGATCGTCTCCTTGTTGTAGTCCGATAGGAAGAGTGTCTGATATCTCGAGCTCGTCCCAAGTGGCGTGATCGATGATGTAGAGAGTGCAATAAGGGGACGCCACGCGTTCGTTGAGGTATAGAAAGACTTGGTGACAGACGGCGTCGAGGGGATAGTCCACTGTCCACGAAGGGAACATTGGGATAAGTCACAGGGGACCCCTTGGTCTCGGGGGTATGCTGGACAACTCACTTAAAGGGGGAGATCCCTGTAGAGCGGAGAACTGGTAGTGGTATTGGAAGAAGACCAAGATGCCGGTCTTGGTCTTCGTAGCTCTCTACTTATACAGTTACGCGCGGGCTTTCAAGCGCCGCTCCAATCCGTACTAGCCAATAGCGTAAGTACCGTGAACCCTAGTACAGCTATCCTAGTATGAGTCACATCTCGAGTCATGATCCGATCCGTTATCGTACACAATCACATACGCCGGAGCTTACCCGGCTGACTGATCACAAGTCCATGACGATATACTGCTGACGCGGTGCCATACCCTTGACGTCAGTGTCCACTTCCGGGCCGAACGTAACACCCCTGCTGGTTGTCCTCCTCCAGGTGGTCCTCCTCCTGGTGGTCCTCCTCCAAATATGCCTCCGAAGTTTGGTCTGGGTGGTCCTCCTCCTCCTCCACCACCTCCTCTTGGCTGTCCTGGCCCTGAGCCCAGTGGTGGGTTGCGTAGCCTTCCTGATGGAGGGTCAGGGACGTCTGGCCCTACTGCTCGAAATATGGCTGCGTCGTCAGCGGTCATTCGGTGTCCAGTGCTAGGGTTAATGGGTTGTAGTTGTGCTTCAGCTTCTTCCACGATTCTTAGTATTTTGTCATCAATAGCAGTGTGTCGGAGTTGTTTGGTGATGGTTTCAGTAGTGGTCGCCATGGCTTCTGCCACTGCGGGGATAGTACTTGGATCGTTTCTGGTTCGTTTATGTGGAGGGACTCAGCTGTTTGGATGATGGCTCCTTCCTCTTCTTCATCACTTTGACTTTCGTCCTCTCTGCTTGTTTCTGATGGTGCAGGCGTTCAGGGTTCTGACGTACTTGGTTCTTCTTCTGGTTGCCCATCTATACGTCTGTATTGCTCTCGGGTGGGTAAGCCTCTTGTGTCAATATCACAGTTGTAATTTCTGCCTGCTGGCCTTACTACGTCCCACCTGCTGTCGATTGGGTTCCACATAATTTCTACCCAACACATGTTTTCGAAATTGAACTCAACTGGTCTATATCGTGTAGGACCTGACGCAAAGTCCACGAAATATCCAAGGTCTCCTCGGAATTCTCTCCACCTAGCAGCGCCTAGAAATTGGATCGGTATGTTGTGATCCCCTCGCCTGTCAAGGGAATAGGGTCTGAACTGAGTCCAACGATCTCGGGTTGTGAACGCCACGATGAGGGATCCTGGTCTTAATGTAACGCCACCACGGACGTTGAGTCTGACTTAGACTTCGTAAGGGCGTTCACGACTTAGCAAATATTCCAGTTGTGGTCACGTGACTTGGCACAAGACGAATGACAGGTACATGGCACTTTCTGGGGCACGTGACCTCCTTGTATACCAGGACGTTCAAGTCACTGGACACTTCGACAAAGACGACTTGCTCAAGGGAGACAAGCGAATAGGGGGCAAGAAGATGAGAGACAAGTGGTGATTGAAGAAGACCAGGATGGCGATCCTGAGTCTTCGACTACAACTACTTATACATGTATGAGGCAGCTTTAAAGCTCCTCCTGAAATCGTATGACAAATAGCTAAAGTAGCTCGAACCCTACTATAGCTATACTATGAAACATGCCACATCAGCATGTGATACTGCATCTGACTGATGCGATAAGTCCATGACACATTACTACTTACAGAGGGAGTCATTGCCCATGAGTAAGAGTCCACTTCGCCCAAACTGTGACAGTATGGTTAGCTCTGAGGGGAGGAGAATAGGCAGCAGAAATACCTTTTTTTTGTCGCCCGCTTGTTCTGTGGCTCGATGTCATGGGTGGTGACCCAGGCAATAAGGTTGTCACGCTTGAGAGTGGTGAGTAAGCTGTCGTCATCGTCATCTCTGTCGCCATCATCTCCGTCGTCACTCTCACTCTCACCATCGCCATGCTTGTCACCTTCGTCATCACCATTGCCATCATCTTGGTCTAGATCCTAAACAAATATATTGGTTTCAGTTAGTTAGCTTACAAGTGATTAAATAATACTTACATTGAAGTTGGGTTCAACCTGTGATTCCTCGTAGAACACAGGCGTGTACGGTGTTGTTGGAGCTGAGGAGGGCACACACTTAGGTGTTGTCGGGCGCAATGGGGGCAGAGGCGAGGACCCCAGCTACCGGGCAGCCACATTGCTGATGCCACCCTCCTCCCCGTCCATCACACGATCGCCAGCCTGCATTGCCAACTTGGCATGTGTGGTGCGTGAGGTTTGCTGGTCCTCGATTGAGGGTAGCCACGGATGAGCATGATGGTTGAGGTGGCGGGAGTGAGGGTGGGTGTCAGAAAACTACTGAGAAGCGAGAAATGAACATTGATACTCACGTTGCCGACACCGTCCTCCTCCCCGTCCATCACACAATCACCAGCCTGCATTGCTGACTTGGCACGTGTGGTGCGTGAGATTCGTTGGTCCTGGGTTGAGGGTAGCCATGGATGAGAGCGATGGTTGAGTAGGAGGTGGTGGGAGTGAGGGTGGGCATCAGAAAGCCACCAAGAAGCGAGAAGTGAAAGTCGATACTCACCAGCTCAAGAAGTGTGGCGCCGGACTTGACAATCAAGAGGAAAGCAGGTTGGGGGGAAGCAAGCCAACTTCAACCAATGTCTACATCGATGTTGAGTTAGCTCAAATCAAAACAAATGAACGACATGACGTACCCAGGACCCCGTCATCATCATTCCTCGGCCTCTTCTCACTTCACGGTGGTGGGCTTGGATTGTGCCTGCGCTTGGCTTTGGTCCCGGCCTTCTTTGCTGGTGGTGCACATAGAGTCAATGGTGGTTGTGGGGCCTTCGACGAATCATGATGGGTGGAGGGCTCGGAACAGGAAGGTGCAGCATGAGAAGAGTTGGAAGGGGTGGGGTAGGGAGAGGGTGGAGTGGCAGGTCGAGAAGTAACGGGCCAAGGGCAAGTGGAACGTGAGGAAATGGACGAATGGACCTGAGGAGCAGGGGGAGGCATAGAAGACTGGGAACGAGGAGTGGGGGGTGGCATGGAGGACTGAGAACGAGTGCGAGGGGGTATGGAAGACTGAGAACGAGGAGCTTGAGAGGCATTGGAAGGAGTTGCGGCACGAGAGGATGCTCCATGGGAAGAAGCGGGAGTGGGGAGATTGAGTCGAGTATCTGGCAAGACTGACCCGAGCATCATGTCGGCCTTCCAATACTCGGCGCAGAGAGACATGAGAGGGGCAACTGACTCGAGTTCTTGAAGAGCCACGAACCATTCCTTGAAGAAAAAATGTCTATAGAACATCTTCTTCAACTTGAGCTGCTGGGTGGTACTCTCCATGGGCTTCTTGGAGATGCTCTTCCCTGACTTCTTGGCGGCGCCCTTCTTGACTTGCTCCGATAAATACTTGTGATAAGGTGTGATGTTGAGCGTTTCAATATGGGTGCGAGAAATGAGGACGGCCAACTGGTGCATGGCCTTCCAATCTTCTTCGCTGATAAGACTGCCGTCTTCGTGGCGGATTGCACGTTGCATGGAGGGTTGGGACTTGTTGCCAGCAGATGAATTGATGTCGGGGTCTGTCTTGCAATGTGCGAGGGTCCAGAGGACCATCTCTGGATAACGAGCAGGGCGGTCCATTGGCCGAGGGTGCGGGAGGGGGAGGTCGCTAGAGTCACCCTTAACCTGTCGAGTGGAACAGTCAGGCGGGTGCAGGGAACTGACAACTGAGGCTAAAACACATGAGCTTATCAGTTAGTTCAGAGTAAGAAAAAAAATACTCACCATTCGGCATGGTCTTCGACTGGAACTCGAGGAGTTCTTGCAACGAGGCGACCAAGTGGACTTGCCTCACAAACTCAGCATTATGAAGAAGTTCGTCATGTGTGAGCTTGGCGATTGTCTCAACACTGACACCCAAAGGCAGAAGGGAGGGGGAGGGGTCTATGTCACAGTAGGTCCTGATGTCGTCTGAGCCAGCCAGTTCATCATAATCGATCCCAGGGTCGTCGAACATGGATGCCAACGACATGTGTATCTAGACAAAAAAGAAATGGAAAGATATAGAGAGGGAAGAAGAAGATGAGATGAGAGAGAGAGAGAGAGAAGACGAAAAACGGATGAACGAAAAGGTGAAGGAAGTTGAATAAAAAGCGTGAACAACCTAAGTCCACTCCGCTCGTCTGTTGTCGCCACTTGCACTGACAAATCGATTCAACTTGCGCGGCGGCAGACCCAGGCCACCACAATGTTATCTTCTTTGCGTTATCTATCACACTAGCAGTAGTAGTAGTAGATTCAGTACACATATTCTACCATCTGCACCTCAAACCACACATCCTCTTCCAACAACAATGGCCCCAGTCATCAAGTACCTTTGCCCATGTTTTAAGTGCAGCTCAAAAAAGAGCTTACTGAGAGGACTATCAAGATTCACCTCAAGGAGAATCTGACCCATCTCAACCATCTTAGAGCATCTGGGGCACATCAAAGCAGTGTAGACTTTGTGCAAAACTGTTACAATCAGATCTCCCAATTGCTCAATAGCCTTGAGGGGTCTAGATCATCTAGGTGGTCAGGATATCCTTATCCAGATAGTGAGTGCCCCATACTTTGTGCTTTAATTACTTACTGATTTGCCTAGATCTAGCTGATGCCTCTGTTGCCCCACCTTCATTTCTGGAGGGAGGATCAAGAGATAATGATGCTATGATAGTGGATGATGATGGTAAGCTGCATATTAGGGACTTATATATTTATTCTGACACCATCCTACTAGATGCCTCTTTTCCCTCAGGCTTGCAGGAGAGAGATCCTATGGATGTGGAAGATCAAGATAATGTGAACTACAGATTTGATCAAGATGATGACAGCTCAGTCATCTTTGACATCCCAGAGGAGCCCTTTGGAGGCCCTGACTCTGGCCCTGACTCTGACTTTGATGCTAGCCAAATGGGTGGTGATGATGATGATGGCCCTTTAGAGCCTAATGACTCAGCCTTATATGAGGGCAATGACACTTTGCCTGGTGCTGTCATTCAGCTCCAAAACCAGCTGTTAAATGGATACACACTCCCTCCTTGCCCCACTGCAGCACCATCACAGCACATCTTATCTAGGGCAGAGACCTTGTCTCTGCAGCACTACCTTGCATGGACAGAGTCTCATGGAACTGTTAATGTTGAAGCGCAGAACTAACAAGCGAGGAGAGCAAAAAACTAATAGACAAGTTAACTTCAGAGGTGAAGGGAACTCTGTTACAACTGCATACCTAATAGACAAGTTACTATAGAACGTCTATGAGCAAAGGTAATAAGAGAGGTAAAGAGAAGGGACTTACACTTCAGAGGTGAAGGGAACTCTGAAGTGTAGAGGCGTAAACAGCAGTCCTTATATACAGGACGCTTAGTAAGAATGGTCTGTGCGCACCAGTGACCCAAACACAATACATGTGGTCTGTGCGCCAGAGGGAGAAGTGCCATTGGAGGGCAGAGAACAATAGCTGCCTAAAGCAGACAATACCGGTATCTTAACAATAGAGAACAATAAGAGCCATATATGACTCTGACAATAAAGATAAACAAAAGCGGTCCGTATGAGTCCGGAGTGTCCATAAGAGTCCATAAGGGACAGATACCGTATTTAGTATGTGGGCTGACACAATCAGATCCCACGAGACATGTGACTTATACAGTCGCATCTCAACAGTTAAAGCATACAATGCCCATGCATGTGTGCTTTCAGAAGCTACAAAGGAAGAAATTCTCAGCCTTTATAAAATAAGGAAGCTGGCCTCAGATCTTACAGGGATGGCCCCATCCTTTGTTGATATGTGCCCTAAAAGCTGCATGGCATATACTGGGGACTCTCATTCCCAGACCACCTGCTCATACAAAGACTGCCATGAACCACACTATAAACCACAACAAAATTCTAGAGCCAAACCTAGAGATTTCAGGTCCGGTTGGGTCCGGTCTTTTACCCCTTTTGGCCACAACTGAAACCCCGACCGGTTGGTATTTTTACCACCACTGCACAACCGACAACTGGACCGCGACCGACCGATTGTCATCGGTTGTGCGACCGGTTATAGTCGGTTGGGACCGGTTCCAACCGCCGACAATCACTGTCCTGTCATTTTCCGTACCAAGGGAAACAAAGATTCTATTAAGTCTTGTATAGAAAGTCTACTGTACTGTATACTAGCTACTAGATGATAATACTAATCCCTGCTGCTCGCCGTCCAAGCTGTCATGTCGGTAGACTCGTTGTTGCCGCCGACGTCGTCTTGCTGTCTGTCGTTGTCGTCACCTCGCCATCGCCGTTTTGCTGTTGTTGTCGCCTTGCCCACTGTTGTGGTGGTCGACCTCGCCTTGCCCGCTGTTGTGGTGGTCGACCTCGCCTCGTATTCACCTGTTCCGTGTTGTGGTCTTGGTTGAGCTTGTTTTGCTGCCGCTGCTGGTGTTGTAGTCGTCGCTGATTGTCGCCGTCGTGGTGGTTAGGGTAACCACGAGCCCTGTGTTGGCGGGTCCCAGGGGGTGGTTGGTGGTGCGTATTTGAGGCTTGTTGTCGGCGCTGCATTGTTGTTGTTATTGAGTAAGCAAGGAATTCAGCGAAACCGGCAAACTGCGGCAATCACCCGGGCCGGGCACAAATTGGGACAGATGCATGTGACTCAGCGTCATGTACATGTACACCTGGCAACGACGGCACCAACGACAACCCCGCCGCCAAGGCCACGCTAACCACGACACCAGCGGCAGGAACGATGGCGAGGCAACGACAGTTTGGTGTTCAACCACGACGACAACAGGGTGAAGCGGCGCAATGGCAATGGCACCCACAAGGCAGCATCGAACGCCCGTTGCCTGCAAGCTGCGCACAAGTTGGCCCGCAACGGCAACAACAACAGACAGCAACAACAAAGTGGACGACACAGCAGACGACAGCAGTGACGCGGCGACAGCGGGGGGCAGCGACGTCGCCCGCAAGCTGCGCCCACAAGTTGGCCCGCAACGGCAACGACAACAGACAGCAACAACACAGTGGACGACATAGCAGACAACAGGCAGCAACGCGACAACGGCGGGGGGCAGAGACGACGGGCTTTACTGTACTAATAGATAGTTGTGTTACAATACTTGTTGTATTCTACTTTACTGCTCCATAAATACAGTACCACGCTTGGTACCACAGTGATAATAACCCGGGCCCCCAGTGTCGATACAAGAGCGGTTGCGACCGGTTGTAGTCGGTCACAACCGGTTGGAGAACGCGGTGTGATCTCAGCGACCGCAACCGCACCTCGCTGTGCTGGGCCCCAACCGCAACCGGAAGTCCGGTTGTTTGCAGTTGCGGTCTGGTTGGGTTCCGGTTTTTTTCCGGTTTGGGCAACTGGACCTGACATCACTACCCATGATGGGGGAAGTGCAATATTCCAGGAGGTGTTACTCTGAGAAGCAGAGTCTCCATCTGTAAATGTGGGACCTGTCAAAAGCTATCAAAAGTGGTCGGAGACCAGTCTCTGACTGCTTTTGACAGCTTTTGACAGGTCCCGCATTTACAGATGTCTGAGGAGGGAGGCCAGGCCTCAAGATCATCTAGATATTTTGAGGCTCAGGGAGAGGAGGGGCCTATCTTTGGAGAGGCATTGGCATTTTACTCTCTACCAGACCATGATTGCAGTTTAGTGGTCTGTCATTGACTAGTAGAGATAGTTGATGTATTGGGAAGATGGTGTGGAGAGTGGTCAAGTGACTGTATAGTGTTGGAAACATCCAGTCTTACTAAACTGGTTGGAGTCTGGGCATGGGAAGCAAATGTTCATATCTTGAGAAAGCACCCAGGATTAGATATGCTTAGTTCTGAAGAGCATAATATTGGAGAGCAAGAAGAGGAGTAAAGTAGTTTATGACTTGTACCTGTACTTGTGCTTCATGTATAAAGAAAAATGTTTACTACAACAGGCCTCTGTTATGAATGTTTGGACCATAGAAGAGATAAAAGATTGAGGTATCACACTTCTCAAGAGAACTGGCTTTTGTTAGTATGAATAATGTAATGCCAGGGGCACCACTAGGGATTACCACAGGTAACCCTGGGGTCACTCTGAGGCTACTTGTACCTGTACCTGCCAAAACCCATCCCCCTAAGTCAGGGGTACAGGTTTTGGTGGGTATGAGTTGGGGTGGGTTTTGATGGGCTGTTGTGGTCACATTGCCACCTTGATCGCCACTGTCTCCTTGCCCTATTGCTGTTGCTGGTGTCTTAGTCATGGCTGTGTTGGTGCTGGAGGCAGCTCAAGCTCATGCAGCTTGAAACTGCATTGGTGGACTTGAGGCATGTGTGTAACGCTCACACAGGCGTTCTTCACATGATTGGCAGCGATCTGCGGTCCTCGACCTTATGAACACAGAGGCTGGCAAAACTCCCTTGGTAACAACCAGCAATTGTCATTAATGACGGCAGAAACAAGAAGTCAGCAGTCATGCACAACTTGTAGCAGAATGCCTCACTTAAGGGCAACAAGGAAAGAAAGGGGAACTGTGGTGGGGACAGGCTCCAAGGCGCACACAGCTGAGTAGAGGGGGAACAAGGCTCTATACTCCTACTTCTGGCGTGACAGTCCAAGAAGTTAAGCTAACGTCTACAGGTGCAGAAGGCGCACTACTTATACTAGGGGAAGGGGCTTTCAAGCTCCACTTCAATGACCGAAACCCTAATACAACTGATAAGCGATAGCCAATGGCACAAAGCCCTCTTGGCATGAGTCATAGATAAGGAAACATGCAGCAGATAAGGAACACGCGGTGTGAATCTACTATCTAGACTCTGGGTCATTCCAGACCCTCTTACTAGACCTGGCCTAGGCATCTTGCCTCTAGGCCCCTCTGGACTCTTGGCATCAGTGGGTCACATGCCAGGATCACGTACCAGTGCCTCCTCCCTAGGTGGTGCTTGCGTGCCTCCAGGGTCAAACCGTAACAATGTGTGTGGTTGTGGTTGAGTTGATGGTGCACATTGTTACGTTCCTTCCGGATGTCGGTCAGTCATGTGACCTATTTGCCTGTTTGCTGCTGCTGCACGTGTTCGAACGTCTTCAGTATCCCATAGGCAATGGCTAGGGCGATACGCAGGGCATGGCCAACAAAGGCAATGACGATGATGAAGGCAATAATGATGAGATGAAGTCGGTGATGACTAAGTACGACTTGTAGTGGAATGCTTAGTGGCGATAACTGGCACACTAGCACAGAGGGTAAAGGAGTGGATAGACAATGAGGCAATCTAGCTTTATACAATCTCCACACAGGGAAGGATTGACACAAGATATCAAAGCTAAGGACTACAAGGCGTCCAAAGCCCTCTACTTATACTACAAGGGGGAGCTTTCAAGCTCAGCCCGAATCCGAAACCCTAATACACCTATCCAATGGCATAACACTCTTGAGTAGTGATTTCAGGTCCGGTTGGGTCCGGTTTTTTACCCCTTTTGGCCACAACCGAAACCGCAACCGGTCGGTCTTTTTCCAGCTGTGGCACAACTGACAACCGGACCACAACCGACCGGTTATCGTCGGTTGTGCGACCGGTTGTCGTCGGTTGGAACCGGTTCCAACCGCCCAACGGGCCAACATGGCCCACTGCTGGTAGCGAACAATGGGGCGGTGACCTCAACACCATGGTATAGGGACATTGCCCTATACCGTGGGCTATTTATTACCATAGACTAAATAACTACTACTGAACAATGTTGTAAATGAGTCAAAAGAAGTAACATTCAAGTCCGCAGAGTCACCGCCCCCCACTGTCGTCGTGTCCTCATCCCATCGTGTGTTGCGTTGTGTATTGTGTGTCTTGTGTTGTTGTCATAGTCGTCGTAGTTGTAGTCATTGTAGTCGTCGTTGTCGCCATCGTAGTCGTCGTTGTCGTTCAGTGTTGCCTTGGTCTTCACCCCGCTGCTGCCATTGTCGAGTTGGAGACGGTGTGGTGTGCCTTGCACCTTGCCCACCATCGTGGTCAAAATGTGGGGCAGTGGTGGCACTGGTTGGTAGCTTGATGGGCTCGGAGCTGAAATCGATGCTGTCGTCATTGCGGTTCGTCGTTGCGTTGCGGTAAATGACTGGCACTTGGCTGTCACAGTTAAGTCACAGTTCCCTAAAGCATGAGTACGCATGTATGGCCCGGGTACTGCCGGTTTGATCGCTGCACGTGCACTATCAACGATTACAACAACTTGCTATCAACAACAACGACCGACCACGACCACGACTCGACACCGGCATCGCGCATCTCCCCGACGCAGCCTCAAGCTGCACACGCTACCGACTGCCACCAGGGCCCTGCCAATGCAGTGGCCCAACCACGACAACGGCGGCAACAGCGGCAACCACGACAAGCCGATGTCGACAGCCACAATGCCCGGGCGATAGCGGTGTCAATGGCAACGGCAACAGCAAGAAGACCGATGACAACTACGACGGCAACGGCAACGACTGCAACTGCAACGGCAACGACTGCAACTGCAACGGCAACAACTGCAACTGCAACGGCAACGACTGCAACTGCAATGGCAACGACTGCAACTGCAACGGCAACAGTGACAACCACGACGGCAATGACTACGACCACGACTGCGTGACACGACGACGACGACAGCATTTTCATGGTTATTAGTAGTAGTAGTAGTGTTTGTTTTGTATATTACTAGCCCTATAAAGTTCTGTTTTGACCTGTAATACCGCACCCTTGAACTGCACCCATAGTTGGGTTGCAACCGGTCGCAGTTGGTCGCAACCGGTTGGAGAAGGCGACGCAATTGCAGTGACCGCAACTGCACCTTTCTGTGCCGGGCCCCAACCGCAACCGGAAGTCCGGTTGTTTGCGGTTGCAGTCCAGTTGGGTTCCGGTTTTTTTTCCGGTTTGGGCAACTGGACCTGATATCACTACTCTTGAGTCTTGATTCGCATCAGTCAGCCATACAGTCATGGGATCACCATCTAGACCGTGTCCAGGCTCAAGCTCATCTGGACTCACATTCCAGCCTTAGCCTAGGTGCAAGCTCATCTAGGCTCTTCTGGACCATTCGAGGCAGGTCACGTGCTGGGGTCACATGACGGCCAATATAGGAAACCTATTCCCAAGGCTCCTGGTAGTGTTGTGGTGGATGAGGGTCACGTGAGCTCACCAATCATGCCACATTCACGTGATTTGCTGTGGGGTATTCCCATGACTCTAGCAGGCGTTCGAGCACTGCTGTGGCTCCTCGCACCTCGCGCGTCCACTTGGCATTGTCTTGTGCATCCCTCCAGTAATTTCTCTGGTCGCGTCCTGGCTGCGCTGTAAGGATCCCTCGGGCGCTGGCCCCAAAATCGTCTATTTTCGGTCTTTTCAGTCTTGGTCCGGCGTCACGCAGCTCACTGCCATTTCGGATTCACATTCTCACGGTGTCGCGCCTCGCTATCAATCATCACTCGCTCTTTCCCCATTCCCCTCGCTCGTACACACACACACACACTCTCTCTCTCTCCCCCTCATTACCTCCGTCGTTCTAACTCTTGTCGCCCATGGACCGCTGCTGCCCATACTCGCCTTGCAAGAGGCTTCCCAGCCCCTCGTAGCCAGGCTGCGCACCCTCGCGCCTCGTGCTCTTTGTCCATCGCCATCCCATCTCGTCGCATCACCCAATCTTGCCTGTTCCTTTCAAGACGTCAAGATCGCAACTCACCCAGTCTCAAGACACTGTTAGAGGCCGCGCGGATCATCGTGCCCGTTGTCAAACTCGGAGGAGAATTCTATTGTCATGCGTCATCGTGTCTCAGCCCCCTTTGACTGTTACTCTCATATGTTTGCTACCTTTCACCTAGATAATGGTTTCGGTTTCTCGTGTCCACGCCCATATCCCTTTGTCTCTGTCTCAACCGACTCCGCATTCCATCTCGTTTCCTTCCCCATATGCTTCCTCTCTGTCCCTGTTACTTCCTACCTACTTGTCTGAAGTATGTTACGATTTTCCTTCCCACTTTTCCCTCTTCCTTTCCATCTTGTGACTCGCATTCTCTGTTGACTTTCCATTGTACTTTTACGTTACGATCCGCTTCGATCCGCGCCTCGGCTCTTATCTCGCACCTAGCGCACAACCGTTACAACGCCCCATGGCGCGACTTCCAGAACCCACTGACGACTTCTGATCCACGCGTCGTCCCGTGGGATTCCCTTGTTCTCGTTTCATACTCTCCCTTTGTTAGCTCTCTAGGACCTGGATCCTAGGATCGCGCCATATGTTTGTCCCTGACAAACATTGTGTACTAGTATATAAGTCTCACACTACCTAGCTTGTACGGTAGACTTGACTTCTTGTGTAATACCACACCGCTGTCCATTCTCACGACCCGATCCCTTGAGTCGCACTTTCGCTTGACTCCCCTTTCGCTCGCCGTTGCGCTTGAGCCTGTCCCTGCTATTACCCTTGTGTCCACAGAGGCCAAGTGGTACTTGTTCACCATCGAACTAAGTCGTAACTGACTTACTCCTGTCCCGTTACTGCCCGTGACTTAACCGAAGTACACGTCGTACTTAACGCCCCTGTGGTGGCGTTACATTAAGTCAAGTCTCTCACAGTGGCGACATCTAGTCGCGCCAGATCCAAGTTCCAGCCTGAGTACATCACTCGGCTTACAACCGACGAGCTCTCCGATCGTATCAAAGGAGCAGCTGTCTGGGCAGAAATCGACAACGTTGAAGGATACTACATCTTCAACCCAAGAAAGAAAGAGTATCACCAGATCCATTACCTAGAGGACAGACGTCTCTGGGCTTATATTGATTACTCGCCGAACGAACGAAGCTGGTATACTATTGGACCAGTACCGCTTGAGTTAGACGTTGGACCACTAAAGAGTCATAACCCGAAAGGGATTGACGTCGACTCCGACCCTGATAATTCACCCAGTGTCTCCGTACCAACAACCACGTTCACCCCCTCCCTATTCAAAGACCCCCCAGACCTACCTAGTTCCCAACCCACACCCCAGTCCATGTCACAAACCCATGCCTTGGCCAGCACAACCCTTACCAGCGGAGGACTAGCTCCTTCTGGTAGTGGAGGCGCTCCTAGCGGCAGCCCGTCAGGTGGAGCAGTGGCTCCTAGTGGCAGAAGCGCAGCTCCTGGAGGAAGTCTCACGGGTGGCAGCGCTAGTGGAGGAAGTGCGCCAGGCGGTGGAGGAGGCGGCGCAGGTGGCGGAGGAGGCGGGGGCGGTGGAGCAGGTGGCGCTCCTATTCCCCCATCGGAGCCGCACCAGCCGCAATCCCGCCCGCACCTGGAGGACACGGACACTTAGGAGGGAATCCACCCCCTGAGTTCAACGGAGACCGAGAAAAAAGCAAGCAATTTATGCTTGCGTTTAACCTATACCAAGAAATGAACCCCACCGTCGACCAACTCGCTATCCCCTACCCCTGCGCGATGACCTTTCTCTCGTACATCCGCGGACCCCTTGTCGACGATTGGGTCACAGAGCAGTTCGCTTGGCTTGAGGGCCAGCGAAACACAGGAGTTCTAATGACGGAAATGAACCTGTGGAACACCATTCGTGATCGGTTTGTGCAAGCGTACACCGATACCGCGGAACGGATGAAGGCCTGGAAGAGTTTGCAGACTCTGACTATGAAGGGCAAAGACATCAACACTTACGTGGCTACATTCTCCAATCTAGTCCACAAAGCCGGGTATAACCCCGATGAAGCCACGACCCTGGAAATGTTCCAGGATGGACTCCCAAACCAGTTAGTAATCAACGCCACCCGCTTCCAACATCTGATCACATGGGATGATTGGAAGGCGGCTGCTCGCCTGCAGCAGGCTGAATATCTGGTTTTAAAGGACCGCCTGGGAAAGAACAAACCCCAATGCGGAAAGAAGAGCGGACCCAGCTGAGAGCAGTGGATCCAGGCTCTCAACCAGAACCGAAGCCCAAATGCCATGGATGTTGGACGCGCCCGAGCCTCCGTGGCACTCACAGACGGAGATCGGGCCCAGCTTCAGAAGGAGGGACGATGTTTTAGATGTCGTGCTCAAGGGCACATGTCGCGTAACTGCCCACAAAAGGGAACACGCGCGGCTGCTACCTCCTCCTTCAGACCCCCCTCCGTTACCGACTCCAAACGTATCAACTCCCACCATCACTACTGTCACCGTATCTTCTAATCGCGTACTCTCGAATGAAGAGCAGGCGGATGCGCAGATCGCTGCGATGAAGGCACAGACCCAGGAGGTTAGAGACCTCATGGTGGACAAATTATTCGGGAAGGAGGGCTTTCCCAACACTTGTACCCGGCAGCCTGGGTTAGAGCATTAAATCTAAATGTGTACACTAGCAGATACCGATCCATGCGAATCCCAGTTCTGTTCAAATCTGCACACACGACGGCTGAACGACAAGTCCTAGTGGACTCAGGAGCAACCGACAATTTCATTTGTTCGACACTGCTCAAACGATTACAAATATCTACCAGAAACGTCACACACCCCATCTGCATCTGGAACGTAGATGGGACGAACAACCAAGACGGAGAGATCACGCAGTACACCGATCTCACTGTAAGGATGGGGAGGGAGACCAAGACGCTTCGTTTCCTAATCACGAATTTAGGAAGAGACGAGGTGATCCTCGGGTACCCCTGGTTCACGGCTTTTGAGCCGCAGATACGATGGGGAGAAGCGACGTTGAACGAGGAGTTTCAACCAGTCGTCATTTCCAGCCTTCATCTGTCAGACGAAGCCACGCCTATGGAAGCATCCATAAGGGTGTTGGAGACGTATGAACTTGACGAGGAGGCGTGGGAACAGCTCGTAGACGATGAGCGGGATCCCTGCATCGCATTCCTACAAAAAACGACAACGGCCTCGGAGTTAGCCCAGCGAGAGGCGGCAAAGAGGCCCGAACGCACATTTGAGGAGCTGGTACCTGCGGAGTACCGACGTCACCATAAAGTGTTCAGTGAGGAAGCATCCCATCGATTCCCTCCCTCACGAGTATGGGACCATGCTATCGACCTTCTCCTGAATGCCCCACCAGTGTTGGATTGTAAAGTGTACCCGCTGGCACAAAACGAAGAGGAGGCGCTCACTACGTTCCTCACCGAACAGCTGGACAAAGGGTATATTAGACCCTCCAAGTCCGCTTACGCATCACCGTTCTTCTTCATCAAGAAGAAAGATGGGAAACTAAGGCCCGTCCAAGACTACAGGCAGTTGAATGAAATCACCGTCTGAAACCACTACCCCCTTCCCCTCATCCCCGAACTCATCGATCGCATATGAGGAGCCTGACTGTTCTCCAAGCTCGACATCAGGTGGGGCTATAACAATGTACGGGTCAAACCGGGAGACAAGCACAAGGCGGCCTTTAAAACTAACCGGGGACTGTTTGAACCCCTGGTTATGTACTTCGGCCTTACCAACTCCCCGTCGACATTTCAGGCGATGATGGACTACATCTTCCGAGACCTCATCCTACTCGGACTCATAATCGTCTACATGGATGACATCCTCATCGCCACTGCCCTTGACCACGCCCAACACCGGAATGTGCTACACGAGGTACTGCGCCTCTGCGAAGAGCATGACCTATACGTTAAGCCAGAAAAGTGTGAGTTCGAGGTATTAGAAATCGAATACCTCGGACTCATCATCGGACATGGGAACGTCTGGATGGACCCCATTAAAGTACGGGGAGTCCTGGAGTGGCCAGCTCCGAAAAGCCTCAGAGAAGTGCGAGCCTTCCTCGGCTTCTGTAACTTCTACAGGCGGTTTATCCGAGGATTCTCCACCCTCGCCCGCCCGTTGCACGACCTCACGAAGAAAGACACTCCTTGGCGTTGGGACCAGGACCAACAGGATGCGTTCGATAATATCAGATGAAGCATCGGCAGAGAACCCACACTCCTTTTCCCCGACCTCACGAAACCATTCGAGCTTGAAGTAGACACGTCCAATGTAGCCCTAGGGGCCATACTTAACCAATTAGGACCTGACCAACGCATGCACCCGGTCGCATTCCACTCTGAATCGCTAACGGAGGCGGAGCGCAACTACAACATCTACGACCAAGAACTGCTAGCAGTAGTTAAAGCACTACGAGCGTGGCACACCTACCTAGTCGGTTCCCCCCACAAAATCATTATTCACACCGGCCACGCCAACCTGCAGTATTGGAAGGATCCGCGAAAAATCAGCCGAAGAGTGGCACGCGAATTTTTGGAGTTATCAGAGTACAACTTCGCACTGAAGCACGTACCTGGTATAAAAAATGGTCGCACGGACGCCCTCTCACGACGAGCTGACTATAAAGCTGACGAGGAGGACAACAACGACGTCATCGTCCTCCCCGCTGATCAATTTATACGCGTGACCCAGATGTCAATGCACAACATGGACATCTGGACACAAATAGCGCAAAACATGGATGAGAAAGCTGTCCTCATGTGGGTCGAACCCCACAACCTGAAAAAGCACCAGGGGCTCTGGTGGAAAGGAGACGCTCTCGTTGTCATGGGCGACAACGATCTTAAACAGGGGGTAATTACCTTTTTCCATGACACACCAAGCATGGGCCACCCAGGGATCGCAAACACGCTAGAGTTGGTGCGACGCGACTACTGGTGGCCGAATATGTGGAAGGACGTGGAAGACTATGTTAAGGGCTGTGCGACGTGCCAAGCCAACAAAATCAATCCCCACCAACAAAAGCCACACCTTTTCCCTATCACCACAGACCCCGATGCTGAACCATTTGAAGTCGTAACGATGGACTTCATCACGAAGCTACCCCCATCGAACAGATACGACTCCATCCTCACCATTACCGACCACGATTGTTCGAAAGCGGCCATCTTCATCCCGTGTAATGAAACGATTACTGTGGAAGGAGTGGCACGGCTCTACCTTCACCATGTCTATCCACACTACGGCATCCCCCGAAAGATGATCACGGATCAAGACCCGCGCTTCACGTCCGCCTTCATGAAGGACTTGTGTAAAACGCTGGGGATCTGCCAGAACATCTCCTCCGCATACTATCCGCAGACTGATGGGCAATCGGAACGCACTAACCAGTGGCTGGAACAGTATCTCTGCCACTGGAGTAATGTGCAACAGGATAACTGGGCGGAAGCACTTCCAGTAGCGCAATTCACACACAACTCATGGCCAAATGCCACAACCAAGCATTCCCCATTCTCGTTGATCATGGGGTGGGAACCACACACCACGTGGACATCAAAACCCACGTCAACCCCATCTGTTGATCAACGACTAGAAGAAATGGGTGACAGACGCCAGCACGCACAAGACTGCATCAAGCATGCGCAAGAACTTATGGCGAAGAGGGGAAAGACGCGCTTCATACCTTACATGGAAGGCGCCCAAGTATGGTTGGAGGGGACAAACCTCCGAACCTTCTACCCCACCGCAAAGCTCGCCCCGAAACGCCATGGACCGTTCCGAATCAAGAAGGTCTTATCGGCGGTCTCGTACGAACTAGACCTTCCGAAGACGTGGAAGATACACCCCGTGTTCCATGCAAACCTCCTTACGCCATACAAGGAGACGGAACTCCATGGAGCTAACTTCACGCGACCTCCACCTGACCTTATCGAAGGAGAAGAAGAGTTCGAGGTGGAGTGCGTGTTACAATCTCGCCTTCACGGCCAAGGGCGTAAACTTCAATTCCTGATCCAGTGGAAGGGGTTTCCCATGAGTGACAGCTCGTGGGAACCACTCGATAACGTTCGCCACGCACCTGACCTAATCGCTGAGTTCTACCGGCAAAATCCTACCGCTGAAGGGGCTGGACGAAAGATATAAAAGACACACCCCCCTTCACCCACTCTCGCCGTCCACGATCACCCTAGAAAACATCATGTCTGCTACACCCGTCATCACCACTGTGCCCGCTCGCCCCCCTTCCCAAATCATCCTTGACAACTTGACTGTCCCCTCCCAAGAGGCTGGAATCCCAGACATGAACCCCAGCACCACATACACCCCATACTCCCGAATCGTTACTCCTCTCCCACTGCCTGAGTTCACACTCGACCCCGAGACCTCACTACCCACTATCGGTGAACCGCCCGAGTCGTCGGGATCCTCTGAGTCGATGTCTCCACCCCCACGTCTCTCACCACCGCTGCTCAGTACTTTACACCAGTCGACTCTCCGCCTCCCCCATTCCCACCTGGGATTGACCACGTATTCACCCCCATCCCCACCGTTGAACTCGCCGTCCCTGACCCACGCTATGCCCTCCTTGACGATGAAGACCCGGACACGTCAGGAGAGCCAGGCATCCCCTATTTCCCAAACGACCCCACCTCCCCACGCTTCTACCCGCTCATGATTGGAGAGCTGGGGAAGAAGGAAGTGGCGCGGTACATTTACTACCGCAAAGATTACCAGGAGGTGGTAAGGACGATGGGGAAAGGGGAGCCATGCTACGTCACATCCATCTACCTGCACACCACCCAAGCTAACCAGATGCCACAACACGTAACGGACCAACAGATAGACCTATTCCACCCCCACGACCCTCGCCGCCTCGTCATCGATGAGGTCATCTCCTCCCTCCATTACCCCACACTCCACGCCAACGTCGCTCGCCTACGCACCTGCCTGGAAGCCCGAGACGCGCTTAAGGTGCGACGGGACGACCTCCGTAGGCTGGAAGCGGAGGCCATCAAAGATCAATTCCACTTGGACATGAACATGTCAAGTGTGAGGAAGCGGCTGCAGTACGCCCGCATCATTCCCCTTATCAGTGATTGATATGTCGAGCTCATGACCAAACCTACCCGACCCCGTCATTCCTCGGCGCCGCTGCCCTTGTGCGCGGATGGACCTGGCGAAATGCCGTTGCCCCCGCAGGAGGGAGGACCCTGCGAGATGCCGCGCCTTCAAGGAGAAGGCAGCACGTGTCGTCATAGGTGCTACGAGTGTAGGTCCAAGGACCACCTCGTAAGAGATTGCCCTGAGCAAGGACAACGGGACGCGTGCCAGTGGTGCAGCAGTCTCGCCCATAGTGTGGATGTTTGCCTCATAAGGCGAATGTCCCCGATGTCCGCCCGATACGAGAATCCCACACCGCGCACCCGCTGGTGCAGGAAGTGTCTCAACTGGAAGGCGACGCACGACGAGATCGACTGCCCGCAGTATGAGGGTTGCCGTAAGTGTGGCCGAAGGGGGCGCCACATGTTCTTACGATCTCACACCTGCCCCCGTTCCCCCTCTCCTGATCCCGCTACCGTTATCCCCGAAGAGGACTGCTACTATACTAGCGACTAGTTGAAGTCGTGGCGACTTCGAGTCTGAAGGGGGGGTAATGTTACGATTTTCCTTCCCACTTTTCCCTCTTCCTTTCCATCTTGTGACTCGCATTCTCTGTTGACTTTCCATTGTACTTTTACGTTACGATCCGCTTCGATCCGCGCCTCGGCTCTTATCTCGCGCCTAGTGCACAACCGTTACGACGCCCCATGGCGTGACTTCCAGAACCCGCTGACGACTTCTGATCCACGCGTCGTCCCGTGGGATTCCCTTGTTCTCATTTCATACTCTCCCTTTGTTAGCTCTCTAGGACCTGGATCCTAGGATCGCGCCATATGTTTGTCCCTGACAAACATTGTGTACTAGTATATAAGTCTCACGCTACCTAGCTTGTATGGTAGACTTGACTTCTTGTGTAATACCACACCGCTGTCCATTCTCATGACCCGATCCCTTGAGTCGCACTTTCGCTTGACTCCCCTTTCGCTCGCCGTTGCACTTGAGCCTGTCCCTGCTATTACCCTTGTGTCCACGGAGGCCAAGTGGTACTTGTTCACCATCGAACTAAGTCGTAACTGACTTACTCCTGTCCCGTTACTGCCCGTGACTTAACCGAAGTACACGTCGTACTTAACGCCCCTGTGGTGGCGTTACAAAGTAGCTACAGTTCTCGTTTGTATTTAAACCACTGGCTCTGACTCGGAAATATGATCTGTGTGTTTTCCCCCTCCTCGTCTCAGTGTGATTCCCCTCTCGCTGCACATTTGTCCCAGAAGTCAGGCCCTGCCGCGGGCACTCAAAGGACATCGCATCGCGTCTTGCCGTCATCTCGCCTCGTCTCACTGCCTCAAACGGCTTCGTCTCTCATTTCACTTGGATCTCATCTTGCTCATCCCTGCTCATCCCCGCCCTTGTCCGTTCGCATTCGCACCAGCTGTCGCCGTCGCGAACACTTTGGACTCGGCCTCCTCTCCCTTTCTGTAACCTCTGCGGGATCCCCTCCGCCTTCAAACTCACACGGACTCGGCTCCATAGTACAAATTGGCTGCCCCAGTGAGGCGGAGTCGTGTTGATTCCCCTCAACCCTCCTCCTTTATCCATCCTCTACATCTTACCATCTCTTTGGTCACCTCTGGTGGCCTGCCTTATATCCATTGGCCTCCGTTGGCCTCCCTCGCTTGATTCCTGCCTCATCATTCACCCCACCTTGTTATTGCCTCATTGTCCAAGCCACTGACCTTGGACGACTGCCTGGCCCTGCCAGTTTTCACTCTCGTTTGCCTCGCTTGTACCAGCCCTAGCCAAGAAGAATAACCCAGCCCTAGCCAGAAGAATAAGCCTAGCCATCACCGCCCCAGAAGATTAGCCGCCACCGCCAAGAAGAAGCCCTAGCAACAATCGCCCAGAAGATTAGCCACCGCCACTCAGAAGATTAACCATTGCTGCTGAAGAAGCCTAGCCGCCAAGCCATAAGAATCCCCCTAGCCATCACTGCCTGTACCATCCAAGCCGCTGACCTTGGATCCTCACCCCATTTTCTTGCCTTCGCCATCCGAGCTGCTGACCTCAGTGTCGTTCACTTTTCCCAGCCTGCTGACATTAGACTCTCACTTTCCCATCTCGCCATCCCCTTCCATCTCTACTATTCGCATTCCAATCCCTTCCACTTCCCATCTCCGAGCTCTCGCGCTATCACCCCGGTTTTGTCATCACACCCCGTCTTCTTTCGTTCACCCTACTGCCTCGCCTCTCGCACTATCCATTTCATCCCACGCCACCGACATGTCCCAGTACTACAAATGCAGACAATCCTTTGTAAATACCTCTGGCAGCACCACACCATGGCACCAGGTGACAAGGGAGAAGTTACTCAATTATGTCCAGGAGTCCGCCAGAAAATGGATGCATTGTGAAGATGACGTGTTGCAGTACTATCGGAAGTTCATATGCCTCAGTATTCCCCTACACTGCATGCAAACCAGAGTTTGAATGAGAAAAAAACTCAGAGGAAACCCTGTGGAGTGTTAAAAGATTTCCAAAGTTTATTTCCCAGTAAACTTTGGATGTAGAGTTTAAATCTCTTTGAAGTAAAATTTCATGGAAAAAAATGTTAGACTCTCCATTTTTGTGACAAAGTCATGTGACATGTGACATGCATGCCACAAACTAGTGTTGCTGTGGCTGGTGTTTTCTATCTTGGGAAATAAACTTTGGAAAAATATGAAAATATTTGTGGAGGTAGACCAATGTAAAAGCTGATGGGTACTCTGCCAATGCTAAGCAATCCAATCAGCAGTTCCTGAGTTATTTGACATGTGTCAGCTAATACATTGCAGCTAATGTCAAATAACTTAGAAATGGTGATCAGATCACTTAGAGTTGGCAGAGGACCCCTCAGCTTTTGGGGAAAGCCAGCTCCCCAAATATTTTCATATTTATCCAAATTTTATTTCCCAAGATAGAAAAACACCAGCTCCAAGCCACAGCACACAAAGACAGGCACACAAACTTCCTGTCACATGTCACATGACCTTGTCACAAATGGAGAGTCTAACATTTTTTTCCATGAAATTTTACTTCAAAGAGATTTAAACTCTACATTCAAAGTTTACTGGGAAATAAACTTTGGAAATCTTTTAACACTCCACAGGGTTTCCTCTGAGTTTTTTTCTCATTTAAACCCTGGTTTGCATGCAGTGCTAGTCCGCACTGGCCACCTGTCAGAAGTAGAACGCGACGCGGCGTTTTGGTGCGGATTCCACCATAAAGATCGCAGCAAGCTTCGGCCACCTCTCCTCGCAAAATACCCTTACCAGCCAGACGACGATCCCTTCCCTTTCGCCGACGTTCTCTCCTGTGCCCGCACCGCCTTTGCGTATCATGACCCCTTCCCATCCTGGACCCAAGAGGAACCGTACAAACCCCAGAAAGTTAGACGCGAACAGCCAGCCGTTGAGCACGTTTCACGGGATACCTATGGATTCTGACTTGCACCACACGCCGTCACCTTGAACACGGAGACCGCCCCCAGCGAACTCCTCTCACCTTCGCAGTTGGCGACAGACCCTCAGCTCCCTTTGTCATCTTCGCCCCTGCGTTTAGAGGTTCACCCCAAAACTGCTAGATCTTCGACTCCCCCATCTTTGCTTTCCCCTTCCCTGCTGTTGACACCCTCGCTTCCACCCTTGGCCACTAATGATGACTCCAGACTCACGTCCACGCCCTCATTCTTGTCTTCGATCTCACCCACAGAACCTTCCCCCATGCAACCCGCAACGAATGTTCAGCCTGAGACCGAGCCCGTGTCCACGTCTTCAGACTAGTGTTTGGAAGTCCAGTCTCAAGACTGAAAAAAGACTGAGACTGGACCGGAACCGGACCGACCAGGACCGGAAATTACTAAGACCGATCAAGACCGCTAACCGCGGTCCGGTCTCGGTCTCGGTGCGTTGCCGAAAATCAGTAGACCGATGCAAGACCGGTCAAGACCGGGCTCAACCGGTCTTTTCTCTTTCTCGCACTTTGCTCAAATTATACTCCATAAAATTCACAGTGTTACAGTTTGAGTACTAGTAGCCTACATGATGTATCTATCTACACTAGCTACATAAATCTGTCCGAGATGTTTGAATCATATCGCGTTGTCGTTGTCCGAATCGTCGCTGTCGTCGTCTTCGTGGTAGTCGTCTTGTCGTCTTGTCATCGTCTTAAGGGGATCGTCGTCTTCTTGAAGTGGTCATCGTCGTCTTGAGATCGTCGTCGCCGTCTTGAGACGATTGTCGTCATCGTCTTGAGGTTGTCGTCTTGAGGTGGTTGTCTTCGTCTTGAGGTGGTCGTCGTCGTCTTGAGGTCGTGGTCATGGTCGTCGTCTTGAGGCCGTCATCGTCATCTTGAGCTTGAGGTGGTCGTCGTCGTCTTCAAGTCAAGGTGGTCGTCTTCGTCTTGCCGTCGTCGCCTTGCCATCGGCTGTACTGTTGCGGCTGGTTGAGGTATCAGATTGACAAGAAGGACATGACACGGACACGTACTTAACTGCGAGATGAGCGAAGGAAGGATGGGCACAGTCAGTAAGGTGACTAAGACTCCAGGCGCGAACAGAGCTGGCAATCTCCCGGGCCGGGCGAGCACGTTCAAGTTGAAAGCCCGCTTTAGGAAATCGTGATACGGCTTGACTTAGCATACTCAGGACGGCAACGACAGCATCAACGACCCCACCAACACCACATACCCGAGGTGGCGACGGCGACTCAGCCACAGCGATGGGGGACTGTCCGATGGTGGGATGAAGATGACAAGGCCGGCGACGACCGACAATAGCGACGGCGAGGCTGGCAACACCTTGCCAGTGTCAACTTCAACATCAACACCGAACGACAACGATAACAACTCGGAGGCAACAGACGACGACGATGACGACGACTCGGAGGCAACAGACAACGACGGACTCGAAGGTATCAGACGACAACTCGGCTGCGACAGACAACGCGCAATGACGGCGCGGGGGGAGTAACGTCGACGACTCGGATGGGGTGGGCATCTTTAATTAGACTACAGTACATTGTTCAGTAATTAGTACTACATGTCCTTGCTATGAGAGTAGGTTATCTTGGCCTACAAGACTGGTCTTTACCAGTCGCAACCGGTCTCAACCTCAACCAGTTGAGACCGGTCTCGCAACCGGAAAAAACCGACATAGACCGGTCTATGTCGGTTCAGTCTGGTTATTTGGGGCCCAGAAAATTCGGAAGACCAGTCTCGGTCTCAGTCCGGGCTCTCGAGTCCAAAAAAACCGGACCGGACTGGACTTTCAAACACTACTTCAGACACCCAATTTCCCTTCCCGTCTTCGCCTTCTGCCAGTGACTCGGAGTTTGCGCGTTCAGCTACAGATAACCAGCTCGACCCTGTGTCATTGTCTTCGGTCACCCCGACCTCATCTACCCTGTTCCATACCCTTTCGCTTGCACCTTTGGCTGGAGATGTCCCCGAGATCGTGTCAGTGTCCCCTGCTGAGCTTCCTGCAAATCTAGCCCCTTTATCCTCGACGTTCCCTGTCCTCCCTGCGTCTGGCGGTTTACCACTGGTGACACCGTCTCTCGTGCCAGGTGATCTCAAGCTTGAGTCTGTCTACCCATGCATCTGTTAACTCAGACACTGTCCCGCTGAGTTCTCCGGAGTGCCTCCCTCCGCCAATTGATTCCACCGTTCTTACGCCACCCAGCCTGCTCAAGCTCTCTCCAAACAGCCCTATGATGCCAACTTTGCCAAACCCGCTTGAAGTCATGCCGGTCTGCTTGACTTCATCCGGCCCCGGTCTCGCTCCTGTCGCCAACACGCCCCTTCCCTTGCCGATTGACTTCACCATTCTTACACCACCTGGGCTGCTCAGACTCTCTCCAAATGTCCCCATAACACCACCTTCGCCGAGCCCGCTCGAAGACACGCAACTCACGATGTTTGGCCCGATATCTCCCCCTCTTGAAGCTCCACTAGATGCGCCCATTTCACCCCATTCACTGCCACTGCAACGATCGCTCAGAGACACCTCAATCGGCTCGAATTCCTTCCCTCCTGAAGTCACGCCATCTCTCATCTCGTCAGCGATTCCAGTCGTTCCGCAATCTCAAGAACTTTCAATGGTCCATGAAGTCTCATTGGCGGTTGCGCCTCGTCTCACATCATTCTTGCCCCCACTGCCACTGTCCCGCTCCGGCCTAGCTCATTTCAACTTTGTGTTCGCCCTCGCCACGGCTGCCTCGCTCTCGGGCCTCATTAAGACCCTTTCCGCTCACGCACATGAGCTTCGGAGTATGTGTGAAGACCTCACCAGCAGAAAGAGTGACACTGCCAAGTCGCATGGTGCTTTTGCGTATCGCTTCCAGCTCGAGCAGTACATGCCCCACCTCCTAAGCTTCGTGTTTGATCCCAGAGGATTAGCTTTGGCTCTAGACCCGACACACGACTTTCTCGGACGAAACCTGAGTACTCGAGGCACCTCCATCACTGAGAGCTCAATTACCACTCCCTCTCACGTTCGCCAAGCACAAGTCAACACTTTCTCCCTCATCTCTCACCGCTCTGCCTCCACGCTGATAAACAACGACATCACCAGCGCGCCTCCTCCCCTGCTGTCGACACCACTCGCTTGCGACCCTATCCCTACGCCCTTTACGTCACTAGACTACGCCCCGCCTCATTCCCCCCTTTCATCGCTTACCGACGTTCCCTCCTCGTGCCCTCCCTTGTTCCTTTTAGTCAAAGAGTTGGCGTTTCGTGACACACCGTTTCTGAACCCTCGACTGCTCCACCACGTCAATCTTCCTTGCTCCCGTCCCCTTGCTCATTCCCATCACTCTTTCCTCCTTTCCATAACTCCTCTTGTCACCTCCTTTTCATCCCTGTCCGATCCTAATCCTCCTCACTTTGACTTCGCGCTCACCCTCACCATCACCATGGCCCTGTTTTTGGCGCTCCCCAGTATCTCGACAACTCTTTTCACGCTAGAATCAGCACGCATAGCCGCTCGCCAATGCAAGCCGAAGGCAGACTCCCTCATCACCACGCGCAGTGCCACCGTCCAAGCCACCTTCGCCTTCCTCACTCCTGCTGTAGACGACAATTCCACCATTTTCAGCACTGAAATCCCTGAGAAAGCCGCTAGAAGAAGCTTGACCAGGGACGGTCAAGATTTCAACCCCCCAGGAGGTGTAAGGATCCCTCAGGTGCTGGCCCCAAAATCGTCTATTTTCGGTCTTTTCAGTCTCAGTCCGGCGTCGCGCAGCTCACTGCCATTTTGGATTCACGTTCTCACGGCGTCGTGCCTCGCTATCAATCATCACTCGCTCTTTCCCCATTCCCCTGGCTCATACATACACACACACACTCTCTCTCTCTCCCCCTCATTACCTCCTTTGTTCTAACTCTCATCGCCCATGGACCGCCGCCGCCCGTACTCACCTTGCAAGAGGCTTCCCAGCCCCTCATAGCCAGGCTGCGCACCCTTGCACCTCATGCTCTTTGTCCATCGCCATCCCATCTCGTCGCATCACCCAATCTTGCCTGTTCCTTTCAAGACATCAAGATCACAACTCACCCAGTCTCAAGACGCCGTTAGAGGCTGCGTGGATCATCGTGCCCGTTGTCAAACTCAGAGGAGAATTCTATTGTTGTGCGTCATCGTGTCTCGGCCCCCTTTGACTGTTACTCTCGTATGTTTGCTACCTTTCACCTAGATAATGGTTTCAGTTTCTCGTGTCTGCGTCCATATCCCTTTGTCTCTGTCTCAACCGACTCCACATTCCGTCTCGTTTCCTTCCCCATATGCTTCTTCTCTGTCCCTGTTACTTCCTACCTACTTGTCTGAAGTAGCTACAGTTCTCGTTTGTATTTAAACCACTGGCTCTGACTTGGAAATATGATCTGTGTGTTTTCCCCCTCCTCGTCTCAGTGTGATTCCCCTCTTGCCGCGCGTTTGTCCTGGAAGTCAGGCCCTGCCGCGGGCACTCGAAGGACATCGCATCGCGTCTTGCCGTCATCTCACCTCGTCTCACCACCTCAAATGGCTTCGTCTCTCGTTTCACTTGGATCTTGTCTCGCTTGTCCCCGCTTGTCCCTGCCCTCGTCCGTTTGCATTCGCACCAGCTGTCGCCGTCGCGAACACTTCGGACTTGGCCTCCTCTCCCTTTCTGTAACCTCTGCGGGATCCCCTCCGCCTTCGAACTCACACAGACTCGGCTCCATACAGCGCCGTGACACACATGGCTTGATTTGGATTTGGACTGACCTAGGTGGGTGTGGAAAGATTGCTTTCACAGGCCTGGTGGCTTCCCACACTCAATGTTCAATGTTCAATGTCCAACACTGAGCGACTCTTACACTGAGCGACTCTTACACAGCAGCTGCACAAAGAGTTGCTTACACCACCAACTGTGGCCACTCCACCAACCATGCACAACCTTCATGTAGACCTGGACAATGACAACAGCAGTGTGGCAAACCCCCAGGCAGGCTGAAGTCTTTGTAATTCCGCATACCTTCCCACGGCCGTGCGAACTTTTTTGTAGCTCCGACCAAAAATGAAAAACGGCAAATCACTTGTAGATAATTACTGTAATTACTAATGGATCATTTTGCCATAAATAATAACAAATAAAGAATACTGTCAACCATAACCCTACGAATAAAATTGGTGCCACACCGAATGGGCACATGATCACCCATTTCGGCCGTGTGGCCCAATGCTTTGCCATTTCCCCCCATTCCCGCCGATGCCAGCACGAAGAGCGCAACCAGCCCGCGTCCCCAGCCTCTACAGTGGTGCAGCACTTGGGGTGCTCCTTTAACATGAGCTGCGTGTCGCATGTGGGACATGCAGCTCGTGTTGAATGGGTTCGTCAAGCCGTTCCTCGTGTCAGTGGTGCGTGATGAAGGCGTCAATTGAGCTTGCCTAGGGAGTAGCCACAGCGTGCAGGCCGCAACATCTACAGGTACATCGTCACGATCAAATCAGGAACATTCAAAATTTGCTTACATCAACGATGACACGGGGCTCTGGCAAGCAGCCCGATGTATGTTCAGGTGCTCCCCGGCATCGCTCCCCACCGCCCACGCATTTCATATTCTACAAGGACAAGCAAGATTCACCCCCTGAAGGTTCTGGTCTCATGCCCAATCTTTTCGCTTTCTGCATCCAAATGAAGTTTCAATTGGAATCGTTCCGAGATCTCGGGAACGCGTTCCTTGGCATGGACGCAATGCACAACGTCACGCAATACAAGGGAATATTGTTATTTACCATTATGGCGTGGGATCGTTGGGGACATGGTGCGTGCTTCTCGAGCTTTCCCAGTAGCGTGGCTATAGATTCCATCAGGCGTTCCTGTTGCCTGGATGTTGTCCTCCAATAGGACCCAGGCAACAATCAAATATTTTATTAATCTCATCAAATCTCAAAGTCCGGATGTTGCGCCATCAATCTTTATGACAGATTGAGATCAGGCGCAAGTCAACGCAATTTGTGACACCTACCCGACTGCCCGCATGTTCTACCGCTGGTGGCATGTGCTCCAGGCCATACGGACCCATTTTGTCATTACCGAATTCAAGGAACTGTGGGACCTGATCCAAAAATGGGTCCGGACCCCTGACAAATATCAATTTGAGTCTATGTGGGAAGATATCCAGAGCGATGAATCTGTTCCCAAGAGCGTTACCCAATATCTGGCCTGGGAATGGGTGTCTGTCAAGGAAATGTGGTCTGCAGTCTATCGCCAAGATCGGACGATCTTTGAAGAGGGCGATACCAATATGTTGCTGGAAGCGTATGTAATTATTGATTTTCCGCTTATTCAATTACTAATAAAAATCAAGGTACCACCATGTGCTCAAATCTAAATGGCTTGATGGGAAGCGCAATCGCCAGATAGATCATCTCATTCACTTATTAGTCAATGAGGTTATGCCAGATGCTGAGGATCGCATCAAGCGACAATTGGTGATAGACCGAAAAGGCGACTTGGTGCAGCGGCAGCAGTGGGAAATCCTGACGCGCGCCCCCGAAATATTACAAGACCACATCACACAGGTTGAAGATATGCGCTTTCAAGTGCGCTCCTCAACTCAAGAAAAAATATATGAGGTTGATCTACTCAAAACTAAGTGCACTTGTCAGGATTTCCCTCGTATTGAGTTTTGCAAGCACATCGCGTCCGCTCAGCATTACTTCGGGAAAGCTCAGCCCCTAGCCCAAGCCCCAGCCCTCATCGACTCCAACTCTCAGCCGAATCAGCCGAATCCAATCTCGCCAGTGTCACGCACTACCGAAGGTGGAAACGTCGCATGTGATCAGAATGCGGCGTCTTTAATTTCCGTCACTAACGAGATCATCGTGTTGTCTCAGAGCTTGCTTATGCAAACGCTGAACCCCGAGGCCGTTTCAAATATGGTAAAGTCGCTGCGTTCGATTTGCTCTCATCTTGCTGTGGTGATCGTCTCGGCGTTGACAACTGGCGACAACCCCCAGCTCCCTGAAAAGGAGCAGATTGCTCCGAACCAGCACTCTTGGACAGAGACAGCAGAGCAGATGGGCGTCAGACGAGGCAACAAGAACCGAGGTAAGGTCAACAGCACGCACACAGCCGAGCTCATTGGCGAGATCAATTGTAAACACAATCACGAGGACAACCCTTAAGGGGCCAGAGAACTATCTGGCAAACGTGCAAGACCAGATGCACACTCAGTCACTGCAAATGCGTGAGCACAGCATCAGCAAACCCTGGGCCACTACAGGAGTCTGCAGCAGCACTACATAGTGGCCATAGTAGCCCACAGTTCTTGTAGTGCTGGTAGTGACGTTTATGTTCTGTGTAGCACTGCTGGAGTCTACCACAGTCTACCATATCCAGGCCTACTACCACAGTCTACCACAGTCTACCATAGTCTTACCATATCAACCCAATTATTGACTGTAGGCCTCTACAGTAGTCTGTGGAAGTCTACAGCAGCACTCCATAGTAGCCCACAGTTTCTGCAGTGCTGGTAGAGACGTTTATGTTCTGTGTAGCACTGCTGCAGCACTGCCACAGTCTACATGCAGTACCTACAGTCTACCACAGTCTACCACAGTCTGACCAATCTCACTATATCAATCCAGTTATTGACTGTAGTCTTGATGCCAGCAAGTACTGTAGTGTACCACAGTCTACTGTAGTCTACCCTAGGCCTCTACAGTAGTCTGTGGAAGTCTGCAGCAGCACTATGTAGAGGCCATAGTAGCCCACAGTTTCTGTAGTGCTGGTAGAGACATTTATGTTCTGTGTAGCACTGCTGCAGCACCACCACAGTCTACATGCAGCCTACCACAGTCTACTGTATTCTACCACAGTCTACTGTAGTCTACTATAGTCTACCATAGCCTTATCATATTGACCATAGCCTACCATAGGCATGTCATAGTCATTTCATAGACACTCCATGGTACTCATATTCATCCAGACATTCATGCAATAAATTTAAATGATAATATATTAATAGGAGTATACAACAAATAATACAGGTTAAGTGGCGGTCACGTGATCGATGTCGCTACGGTTGGGTTAGTATCTCAGGTAGTCGAGGTGGGGGGGTCAGGGTGCCGACCGAGTGGTTGGAGCCATGAACAGTGACGTGGCGGGTCGTGGTGGCGATGGCGTTGGCGGTGCCGAGGCGGCATCGGCGGCGGCGGCGTCAACAGGTGGCCTGTGTGTGCATGAGGGGAGGGGGGCACAGCGACGTCAGCTCGAGATGAAAAAGCAATAACAAAACAAAAAAACCTTGGTTTGAGTGGCTTGTGTGTGACACGACACATGCAAGGGCGCACAAGGTTCGCGGGCCCCAAGGGGTGGCGTTGGAGGTGGTTGTGGTGGTGGCAGTGTCGAGGGGGTAGCGACGAGGGTTGTGGCTGTGGCGGTAACGGGGATGACTGGTACACAGATGAGAGGGAGTGGGAGCGACGTCAGCTCAAGATTAAGAAGCGAAAGAAAAAAAAAAACTTATCTTAGGGTGTGCCACGTATCGCGTGTTCACACAGGGAACCGACGTCCCCGGGGGCGTCGACAGGGGTTGGTGGCGGCTGTGGCGGTAACGGGGGTGACCTGTACGCGCACGAGGGGAGGCGGGGGCAACAGCGATGTCAGCTCGAGATTAAAAGGCGAAAGAAAAAAAAAACCTTATCTTAGGGTGTGCCACGTATCGCGTGTGTTACACACAGGGAGCTGGGGGAGCGACAGGGGTTGGTGGCGGCGGCAGCGGCTGTGATGGTAACGGGGGTGACCTGTACGTGCACAAGGGGAAGCGGGGTGATGTCGACGTCAGCTCGAAATTAAAAAGTAAAAAATAACCTATCACGCAACACATGTGAGGGCGGGTACTGGGCAGGTGCACAGGGAGCTGGCGTGCCCCGAGGGATGGTGTGGAGGCGACTGTGGGGGCCACGGGGTTAGTGCATATGGGGTGGTCCCGAGGTGGTAGCGACGAGGGTTGGTGCCACCGACAACGGGATATAACCCGTGTGCGCATGAGGGGAGGTGGGTGGTGATGCGGTATTCGCGGTTGACACTATCCTGCAGGGATTTGAGGTGAAAGGGAAAAAAAAAACATATCAACATGGCACCAGGCAGAATGACAGCAGGAGGGTGGCTTGCGTGTGTCTATGATGCATGTGAGGGTGATTGCAATACCAGGTCGATAGTGCAACATAGTCAGTTGGTGACGAAACTTCACGAAAGTGTAAGGTTGAAAAGATGTGGCGACGAACGAGGGAAGGACCACGTAGCCAAAACAACAGCGTGGGAGAAGTTCTTCCCATGCTCGACCGGAAACCTCCGGAAACGCGCGACTTGTTATAGTAAGTTATTTTCACAAGTCCCGCAACACAAGCAACGGCCGCAACACGACACGTAGTACGTTCCCGTACCCTCCTTGTCTGCCCACCCCTGTACTCACTGACGCCCCTAGTTTCTTTTTTCTTTTTTTTCTTTTTTCCCTTTCGTCTCGAACCTCTGCGGGACAGTGTCAACCGCTACCGTTGTCACCGCCACCTCTCCTCGCGCACACACGGGCCATATCCCGTCGTTGCTCCCACCAACCCCTGTCGCCGCCACAGCCGCTTCCACACCACGCCAGTTCCCCGTGCACCCACCCTCACGTGCGTCGCGTGGCACACACAAGCCACCCCCGTCACCCTCTGCCTTGTGTGCCAAAGATAAGTTTTTTTCTTTCCCTTTTTCATCTCGAGCTGACGTCAACGTCGCACCCGCCTCCCCTCGTGCGCGCAAAGCCACTCCGTCGCTACAGCCGCCGCTGCCGTCGCCAGTTCCCGTCGGTGCCCCCTCGACACCGCAGCTACCTCACCGATTTCTCACTCGTGGTCAAGACGCGGCCGATGACGCACTGGGACGATGCCCAGTGCATCAAGATACTATGTTTTTTTTTTTTTTTTTTCCGTCTTGTTCGTCTCGCTAATATTATTTTTTCCTCACCCTTCACATCCTCACTCGTGGTCAAGACGGTAGATGACGCACTGGGACCAAGCTCAGTGCATCAAGGTATTGTTATCATTTTTGGTTTTGTTTGTTTCTCGCTAATGTTGCAGGTTGTCTTTTCCTCACCGATCACTGCAACACCGTGCGGGCAAGACACCGCCATCGCTGATCCGCCGCGACGACACGATGGCTCGCGATGACATGTCACGATGCGACAACCTGACAACCTGCAAAAACCGTACCGGTTATGAGCACAGGTGCGAAGCGTCGAAACCGGTCGTGCAGGCCTCCACGCCGCGCGAAACCTCGTATTGATGTCCGCCGGGCTGGGGGACACGACATCAACACGGCACCCCAGCCCTATGGCACAGCCGTGAGGCTACGACACCGACTCGGTCCGGCGACACTACAACGTCAATGGGACGTGGCAAGGACACGACACCTGCCTCGGAGGCTACGACACCAACAGCACAACGGCATTGTCGCGAGGCCACGACACCGACGCAGCCTGCAAGCCCTGCCACGTCGCTATGGCACTAACACGGCGGCACGCAAGCCCCGCCGTGTCCCCACGACACCGATGGCAGCGAGGCAAGCGGGGGTACGATAGCCTTTGTAGTTTACAAGTAGTACAGTAATGTATTAAACATACATGCTGAAATATATTTGAGTGTTGAGTGAGCCCGAAAGTGAACCCAAGCGGGTATTCCATACCCGCCAGTGATACAACTGATTTTCACAGTTTCCAACAGTACTCTACGCTCCCGCACTCGCTCGCGCTTTCTCGCGCTTTCTCGCGCTTTCCCACTCTCTCCGGTCCGGCGCAGAAAGCGCTTTCTAAGCGCCGCATTCCCACGCTTTGCCGCATTCCCGCGCTCTCTGTGTGCGCTCGGTCTCCCACTTGCCCCGGACCCTTCCCTTCGCATTTTACCTATCCCCTGTTTATCTAATGCACCCTTTTCCTTAGCCTACATTCCCTAGTATATAGGCCATGTAATTACAACTTTACACCTCAGGTTATAGCAGAGACTTTCCCTCACAGATTTTGGACTTTTGAGCTCAGTGAAGCTCATCATTTGTGCTCCTCAGCATGCCGCACTTGTGTGCAGCCTTAGCAACTCAATCGTAACGCGTCCCCGATCCTGGCAGCCACCCACGTGAGGTTTTGTGCTGCACTGACACATGTGCAACTGTTTCCAACCACCTGCAACCAGCTGACCCCATTCCCTCTCCCGACATCGCTGCACTTGCACATGGCTCTAGTCTTTTGACACCAACGCACCCATGACCACTGTGGACCTATATACAACATCTCATGCCCTGCGGAGGCCTGCACAACTGCTCATGACACTTCACACCCCCCAAACCTTGCATATCTCAGACATGCTCCCTAGAAATCACTACAAGTCTAGACACTATAGTATCTACTGTAACTGCAACAGCTACCATATCTACCACCACTACAAGGTCTACAACAGCTACAAGTCTGCAATTACTACTGATATCTACTATACCTATAATAACTACAGCATCTACAGGTTTGCTACCAAGTGACCCAATCAACTACCAAACTTAAATAGCTATGATGTCTACAACACCTATAGTCTCTACCATGTCTATCAGGTATTTCAGGGTTTGCTACCAACTCTCTACCAATCTACTACCAAATAACTATGGTATCTACAGTATCTACAGTCTCTACCATGTCTACCAGTTTGCTACCAAGTCTCTACCAAGTCTCTACCAATCTACTACCAAATAACTATGACATCTATGACATCTACAGTCTCTACCATCACTACAAGAATTTCTGGGGCAGCCCAGGGTTTGCTGATGGCCATGCTACTGCAAAGCCAGCGAGCCCCCTGCATCCCCCTGCGTCTCTCCCTCCTCGTCTGTTGCCACGCGCGCCCAAGCCTGGCCCTCTTCTCCCTCTGTCACAGCCAGCTCCAAGATCTGCCAGACCACACCCTCCTCCAACGTCACTCCCCTCCCATCTGCCGTTTCCGTGCACACCCGGGCCCTTGCCTCCCCTGCCTCCCCTGCCTTACTACCCTCCTCCATTTTTGTCACAGCCACTTCCATATCCTGGATTCAATACGCCTTACTACCCACTGTACTATCCCTCCCAATAGATAATCGACTTAGTCTATTTTTTACAATATTTGTTGCTGTTACTCATTACCAATAAAACTTATTACATCATCCCAAAAAAGAAGGATCAACTTATAAATTTATTTGTAATGTTTGAGGTTGTTGTGAACTTGTCAATAAATATATTACATCATATTTAGCCAAAGTTTTGGAATGAGCGTGGCTTGATTTGGACTTTCAGTTACGGCCGAAGTGTTTGCCTTTTTGGGCCGCAAGGGTATGCGGAATTAAGCCAACTGCAGGCTGACCAACTATGACGACCACAAATCCCTGCCAGTGCTGTGCCCCACCTATACACCTCCTGTCCCACACATGACAACAATGGTGGTGGGACAGTTTGACAACAATGGTGGCAGTGGTGGCAGGACAGTACAGCGACAACAACAATGGCAGCAGGGGTACAGCAAGGGAGTAGCCTATGGCAACAACAACGAAAGCATGGGGCAGGCAATGGCAACAGTAGCATCAGTATGTTGACATGTTACTGCCAGGGATTTCCCAACTTTCTGCTTGTGCACCAGCAGGAAACCAGTGCAAGTTGGACAAGTTGGCAAGTTAAATGTAGAGCCATTCCAGAATATTGTTGAATATCATTTTTATTTGAATAAATAATAAAATAAGTTATTTTTATTGTTAATTATTAATACAGATGTTGTATATATTATTGCTCAACTTTAGTCACACAAAGTATAAAATGAAATTCATTTATTGCATAATTAAATACATAGTCTGAGGTAAAAGTGCCTTGCCCTCCCTGCCAGTCCCCCGTTGCCCCATCGTCGTCGCTGTTGATGGCGGTGGTGGCGCGCCTTGTTGGGGTCATGCCGTGTTGGCCGTGCCGTGCTGGTCGTGCCGTGTTGGTCGTGCCGTGTTGGGATTGCGCCGTGTTGAGGTCGCGTCGCAGTGGAGCCTTGTGCGCGGCGGGCCGGCATGGTGGAGTGGCGGTCACGTCATGACAGCCGGCGGTGGTGTTGGGGTGCGTCTTGTGAGTGGCGCGCCGGCGTGATGGTGGCGTGGCGTGGTTGGGGTGGGTCAGGGCCTGGGTCGTGACGTGGGTGACGATGAGCGAAAGAACAATACAAAAAAAACAAACTTAACGAGGTGAGTAATCGCGCGGGTGGTGTTGGTGGCGATGCGTCGGGGCTTGCGAATCACGTTGGGGGTGCCCGTGGTGGGTTTTGCATGTCGCGACGGCATGGCATCGGGGCGGGGCTTTCACGTGGCGGGGTACTGGTGGAGGCTGAGGGAGACGGGACCACGTGGTAGCTGCAGCGGTATGTGAGAGACGATACTGGAGAAAAAAAAGAAAAAAAAAGAAACCTTAGAGCACTAGGCCGAAGCCGAGCTCGTCGTCAGCTGGAGTCTTGCGTGTCGCGACAGCATGGCATCGGGGCAGGCTTTCGCGCGGCGGGGTACTGGTGGTGGTGGAGGTTGATGGAGACGGGGCCACGAGGTAGCTGCAGCGGTGACGTGATATGTGAGAGATGATACTGGAGGAAAAAAAAAAGAAAAAAAAGATACCTTAGGGCACTAGGCCGAAGCCGAGGAGTCTTGCGTGTCGCGACGGCATGGCGTCGGGACGGGGCTTTCACGCGGCGGGGTACTGGTGGTGGTGGAGGTTGACAGAGACGGGGCCACAAGCTGCAGCAGTGACGTGGTCTGTGAGACGATACGGGGAAAAAAAAAAGAAAAAGACGTATCTAAGCACTAGACCGAAGCATGGCGGCGGGGGCTATGGACTGATGTGGGGCGAGGCGGCGGCAGTGACGTGGCTCTGCGACAGTGAGAAACGATTAAAACAAAAGAAAAGAAAAAGAAAGAAACTTATCTGGGTATGCACTGGGCCCGTCGTTACCCGCGTGTTGGTGACCATTGTGGTTGCAGTGGGAATTGTGGGTGACGCGGTGATGAGATGCACGAAGTCGCCCCGCTTGAAAAGTAAGGGTTAGACTGTTCATTAGGATTGGGGAATGTGGGTGGGAAAACGAACGTGGACTTTCAGTTGTTCCCGGAAAACTACGGTACCTACAGTCATTCGTCTCCCTCCTATCAACATCAATAATGAACAGTCCAACCCTTACTTTTCAAGTGGGGCGACTTCATGCATCTCGCCACGTCACCCACAATTCCCACTGCAACCACAATGGTCACCAACACGTGGGTAGCGACGAGCCCAGTGCATACCCAGATAAGTTTTTTCTTTTTCTTTTCTTTTCTTTTCTTTTGTTTTAATCATTTCTCAATGTCGCAAAGCCACGTCACTGCCGCGGCCTCGCTACATAGCCCCCGCCGCCATGCGTCTAGTGCTCTAAGATACATTTTTTTCTTTTTTTTTTTCCCGTATCGTTTCTCACAGACCACGTCACCGCTGCAGCTACCTCGTGGCCCCGTCTCTGTCAACCTTCACCACCACCAGTACCCCGCCGCGCGAAAGCCCCGTCCCGACGCCATGCCGTCGCGACATGCAAGACTCCAGCTGACGACGAGCTCGGCTTCGGCCTAGTACCCTAAGGTATCTTTTTTTCTTTTTTTTTCTCCAGTATCGTCTCTCATATATCACCTCACCGCTGCAGCTACCTTGTGGCCCCGTCTCCATCAACCTCCACCACCACCAGTACCCCGCCGTGCGAAAGCCTGCCCCGACGCCATGCCGTCGCGACACCCAAGACTTCAGCTGACGACAAGCTCGGCTTCGGCCTAGTGCTCTAAGGTATCTTTTTTCCTTCTTTTTTTTCTCCAGTATCGTCTCTCACATACCGCTGCAGCTACCTTGTAGTCCCGTCTCCCTCAACCTCCACCAGTACCCCGCCGTGCGAAAGCCCCGCCCCGATGCCATGCCGTCGCGACAGCAAAACCCACCACGACGGCACCCCTAACGCGATCCGCAAGCCCCGACGCATCGCCACCGACACCACCCGCAACTACGTTTAGTGTGTTTTTTTTTTTGTTTTTTTTTCTTCTTTCGCTCATTGCCACCCCTCCAACGCCATTTCACCACCACATCACTCAACACTGCAAGTCTCATCGTGCCACGTCACGACCTAGGCCCCCGACCCATGCCGCCCCAACCACGTCACGTCACGACCACGCCGGCGCGCCACTCACAAGGCAACGTCACCCCAACACCGCGCGCAAAACCTCGCGACCGCCAACCCGCTGTGAGGCCAGCAAGGCAAGCCCCATTCCGTGACCTCAGCCCCACGACCCGCCGCCCCGCTCCACCGCCACACCAGCTCACTGCGCGCGACTGTCAACCCGCCACACCACCACAACACAAAGTCCCGTGTGCCACGTCACGACCCTGTCACCACGACTTGCGGCACCTTGGCTCTCCCTGTAGTACTAGTATAGTAGCTATGTATTTGTTTGATTGAATAAAATATTATTTTCATGCTGCAAATCTGGTGTGCCATTTGATATGACAAATATGATGACAAATATGATATGACAAATATAATGCTAAATATGATATGATAAATATAATGACAAATATGATATGACAAATATAATGACAAATATGATATGACAAATATTTAACTTAGAGGATATGCCTAATACTTGGACTTGTATGACTTTCTGAACTTGTCCTGCTTGCTGGTCATCACCCATAAGAAACTTGTGAAGAATTAGACATGGCTTGTGGACTGGTCAACTTGCTAACTTGTGGGGGTTGTACAAGGTTGTACAAGGTGTCACAACCTTGTACAACCCATAACAAGCAGCCTGTCAAAATACTGATGTCACTAGTAGTCCTGTAGTCCTGTACTATGCTAGATATTCTATCATAATACAATCAATGTTCGTTTTCTGCAAGGTTTTGCTATGAGTACTCAGCAAGTACTTGCACCATGAGTATGAGTGTCAATCCGAAAAAATTGACAAGGACTTGTGAGCACAAGTACTTGCACTGATGAGTACAAGTTGAGTATGAGTGGCTGCTCAGAAAATTCCCATGAGTACTCATACTCACAAGTATAACTCATTGACATCTCTATGGGCAGGTCATCACCATCATGTCATCATTACTGTCATAGTCACTTGCCATACATGTTACGGTCGACGGGAAGTGGACTCTCACTAACGGGCTGTGACTCCCTTAGTAAGTAGTAATGTGTCATGGACTTCACGGATCAGTCAGACGTGGTATCACATGCCGATGTGGTGTGTTTCATAGTACGGCTATAGTAGGGTTCGAGCTACTTTAGCTATTCGTTACAGGATTCAAGAGGAGCTTTAAAGCTACCTCACATATGTATAAGTAGTAGTCGTCGAAGACTCAGGATCGCCATCCTGGTCTTCTTCAATCACCACGAGTTTCTCATCTCCTCATCGCACCTTCGCTTGTCTCCCTTGAGCAAGTCGTCTCTTATCGATCATATCCAGTGACTCGACAACGTCCTGGTATATCTGGAAGTCACGTGCCTCGAAAAGCGCCGTGTACCTCAAAGACCCACGTCTCGGATCACGTGTTTAAAGTCACGTGACCATTGCCAAATTATCCGCTAAGTCGTAAACGCCCTTTCGCAGTCTAAGTCAGACTAAACGCCCGTGGTGGTGTTACATTAAGACCAGGATCCCTCACCGTGGCATTTACAACACGAGATCGCTGGACTCAGTTCAGACCATATTCCCTCAAAAGAAGAGGAGACCACAACGTACCTGTCCAATTCCTAGGAGCGGCCAGGTGGAGAGAGTTCAGAGGCGAAGTTGGATACTTCGTAGACTTCACATCCGGACCTATGCGATACAGACCAGTTGAGTTCAATTTCGAGAACTTGTGCTGGGTGGAAATTACGTGGAACCCAATTGACAGCAGATACGACGCCGTAAGACCGGCTGGCAGAAACTACAACTGCGATATCGATACTCGAGGACTACCTACCAGAGAACAATACGGACGTATCGACGGACAACCAGAAGAGGAGCCGAGTACATCAGAACCGCAGACACCCGCACAATCCGATACAAGCGAGGACGAAGAAAGTCAAAGTAACGAAGAGGAAGCCGAAGCCGTAGTGCAAATAGCTGAGTCCCTCCACATAAACGAACCCGAACAAATCCAAGTACTATCCCCTGCAGTAGCTGAGGCTATGGCCACCGCTACCGAAACTATCACAGAACAGCTGCGGCATACGGCAATCAACGACGAAATCCAAAGGATAGCAGAAGAAGCGGAAGCTCAACTCCAACCTATCAACCCAAGCACCGGTCACCGAATGACCGCTGACGACGCTGCAATATTCAGAGCGGTAGGACCAGACGTGCCCGATCCCCCACCAGGAAGAAGACGCAACCCACCACTGGGATCCGGACCAGGAGGACCACCAGGCGGAGACGGAGGAGGACCACCGAGACGCAACTTCGGAGGAGTCTTTGGAGGAGGACCACCCGGAGGAGGTCCACCCGGAGGAGGTCCACCAGGAGGAGGTCCACTAGGAGGAGGTCCAACACCCAGGCTCGAAGGTGAACCGCCGTCAGTGTTTAAAGGCGATCGCGCTAATTACGAGTCCTTCCTCACCCAATGGCACGCATACATGGGTCTCAACTTCGACGCCCCCATTATGAGCAACGTTTACAAAAGATGCCTGTTATTCCTGGGATACATCAAAGGGCCTTTGGTTAGCAATTGGACGTTAGGATTCCTCCAATGGTTAAACAACGAAGTCCGAGGAGGGACGGACAGGTATGACGAATACCTATGGGACACACTCACGGCTGGATTCGCCGACCGATTCTCCAACACGTTGGAACAAGAACAAGCCCAAGCTACGCTAGCAAAAGGGTTTAGAATGATAGGAGACGATATCGACACGTACGTCACCACCTTCGAACAGTTAGCACGGAAGGCTAACTACCACTTAAACGACCAACAAACGATCGACCGCTTTACGGCCGGACTGCCGGGCAAGCTGTTCACAAAGGTGTACGAAATGGACGAACCTCGTACGTTCAACGACTGGAAAGACGCGGCCTTGAGACATCAGAAGCAATATATCCACCTCAAGGCACGACTCAACATCACCACACCAACGAGGAACGCCCCCGCTTGATTCCCTCCACAACCCCGATTCGGAGGAACCCCATGGAATACCCCGTGAAACGCCCCTCCACGGTACGATCCAAACACGATGGACACGTCGGCAGATCGCTCGAGGGCCTGACTCACGGAAGTCGGAGATCCCAATAGGGGCCCGTATCAACAAAGACCCCCGTTCCCACCACGAGGGGGACCCGGACAGGGAAGAGGAGGAGGCCAACGCCAGAACATGCGGGAAGTTATCTGTTATAATTGCAATAACCCAGGACATTTCTCACGAAATTGCACGCGCCCCAGAAAACCCCGGCAACAGCAGTGGCAACCCTCGACTAATCGAAAGGCAGAAACTGACTACTATAGTCAAGAACCATCGGAGGCACGTGTGGCAAGCACCTCAACCCCGCAGCAGACGGCGAAGGAGTGGTTAGACGGAGTAAGGGGAGCTAGTGACGAAGTGAAAGACCTGATACTCCAAGATATGTGGAATCAGGGGGATTTTCCGGACGCCTGAACCCATCGGCCTGGGTGAGGGCAATCAACTGTAACTCTGTAATCATGACTCGCTTCCGTTCGCTTAGAATTCCAGTCTCGATTTGAACAAGTTACTCCATGGCCGACATAAAAGGGCTCGTAGACTCGGGAGCCACCGACAACTTCATAAGACCCGCGTTCGCCAAACGCATGGGACTCGGACTACAAGTCCTGGAGCGCCCAAAGAAAATATGGAACATTGATAACACCGAAAATAAAGCTGGGTCTATCACACACTTCGTAGACCTTGACGTACAGACCAACGGAATCCACAGAACCATGAGGTTCCTCGCCACGGACATCGGAAACGAAGATCTTGTCCTCGGATACCCATGGCTCGCTACCTACGAGCCTACCATTAGTTGGACCCACGCAACCATACATGAAGACACGCTCCCAGTCGTCATACGATCCATCAACCCCGAGACGCCACAAACCATAATCGCCAGAGCGGAGACCCAAGAAGAAGTACGCGCAAGCCGAACATTCACGGAACAGGAACGTGAGGAAATAGTCCAGGAGCTTGAAGAAGAGTGCCAGCTACGTACCACTGCTACGGAACTCGCGATCGCCGCTAACACAGGCAAAAAGGCAGTTGAAATTCCGGCACCCTACCAATGCTTCGCAAAGATATTCAGCGAAGAAGTGTCGCATAGGTTCCCCCCTTCAAGACCATGGGATCACGCCATCGAGTTCAAGAAGGATACACCGGCAACAATCGACTGCAAAGTCTATCCCATGACGCAAGAAGAAGACGGCCAACTTAAAGTATGGCTAGAAGAACAGCTCAAAATGGGTTATATCCGCCCTTCCAAATCGCCCTATGCATCCTCGTTCTTTTTTATAAAAAGAAGGATGGGAAGTTACGCCCTGTTCAAGACTACTGAAAAATCAATGCATGCACCATCCGTAATCAATATCCACTACCGCTCATCTCAGAACTCATCAACGACCTCGGAGACGGCCACATTTATACCAAACTCGACGTCAGATGGGGGTACAACAACATTCGAATCAAACCCGGAGACGAACCCAAGGCAGCCTTTAAAACGCGGTATGGATTATTCGAACCCTGGTCATGTATTTCGGACTTACCAACTCACCGGCGACGTTTCAAACAATGATGAACGAGATCCTGGGACCCACCATCACGCTGTACGAAAGACTCGGAACGATCATACGGGTATATATGGATGACATCGGAATTGCCACCCGCGAACACGTCGGACTACAAGTGCATATCGACGCAGTCTGCGCCGTACTTCAGGTAGCTATGGACCACGACCTCTACTTCAAACCGGAAAAATGCCTCTTTCACTCACCGCGAATGGATTACCTGGGGGTAATCCTTGAAAAGGGGGTGATTCGCATGGACCCGGTAAAAATTTCGGGTATCAAAGACTGGCCGCGCCCAACAAAGGTCAGAGATGTTCGCTCCTTCCTGGGATTCTGCAATTTTTACCGCCTCTTCATTCACGGTTTCGCCACACACGCACGAGCACTTAACAAACTTACGCGCAAAGACGCCAACTGGCAATGGGGCACAGAAGAAGAACAAGCGTTCCAAAAACTCAAGTCGCTGGTTACCCAAGAACCGGTGCTCGCACATCCCTGCCTTACAGACCAATTCGAACTGGAAGTGGACGCATCGGGCTTTGCAGTAGGAGGCGTGCTATTGCAAAAGAAGAGGGACGGAAGGCGACACCCAATCAGATACTACTTGGCGACGCTTAACGAGGCAGAACGCAACTATGACATATACGACTTAGAATTACTCGCGATCGTCAAAGCACTCAGACACTGGAGACCACTACTAGCGGGCTCACCACACAAGATCAAGATCTTCTCGGATCACCTCAATCTTATGCACTGGAGATCTGCACAAAAGATAAGTCGTCGAGTGGCCCGGGAAGTAGTCGAACTCATGGAGTATGACTTTGAGATTCACCACATTAAAGGAACCAACAACGGACGCGCTGACGCACTATCTCGAAGACCTGACTACGACCAAGGAGAAAAAGATAATGAAGGAGTGGTGGTACTCCCCGACAAAGTATTCATGCGGACCACCGTCACCCAACTACCAGAGTCGCACACGCAAAGCGAAGAGCAACTACGCCCCTGGGTAGACCCCCACCAACTCAAAAAGTTCGACGGAACATGGTACCGACAAGGGGCAAGAGTCATCATGGGAGGAACGGAAGACATCCGCGTCATCATCTGAAATCACCACGACCCCCCTACATATGGACACCCCGGTATCAAGAGGACCGCAAGGATCATTGAACGGCATTACTGGTGGCCGAGGATGATGGAACATATCACCGACTATGTAAGAGGATGTGCAGAATGCCAACGCCACAAAGTCAACAACCAACCGATGAAAGCTCCGCTGGCACCCATAACCCCAATGATTGATGCCAACCCCTTTGAGGTCATAGCACTTGACTTCATCACTAAACTGCCAATTTCACAGGGATACGATTCGATCCTCACGATTACGGACCACGACTGCACCAAGGCATCCATATTCATTCCCTGCGTTGAGGAAATAACCGCAGAGGAAACTGCTGCCCTGTACGTCACTCATGTATTTCGGAGATTCGGATTACCGGCGAAAATCATCAGTGACCGAGACCCCCGGTTCGCGTCCAAGTTCACCCAAGAAGTGTGCAAAATTCTCGGCATCTATCAGAACATATCCACAGCCTATCACCCGTGTACGGATGGACAATCCGAACGAACCAATCAATGGCTGGAACAATATCTAAGGTTCTGGGCTAACGAACGGCAAGATAACTGGGCGCACTTTCTACCAATGGCAGAGTTCGCTCATAACAGCTGGCCCCATGAGGCGACCCGAGTATCCCCATTCGCACTAATGATGGGATACGATCCTCGCACCGATTGGATGGATAAGACATCCCCCCTTCCGGCGGTGAACACGAGACTTCAACAGTTCCGAGAAGCACGGCAGCACGCCCAGGAACTGATACGGAAGGCCCAGTCCATGTGGGTCAAACACCGGAATATGCCCAAATACCAAGAAGGAGACCTAGTATGGTTAGAAGGACGTCATCTCCGCACCAATCAACCCACGGCCAAGCTTGCCGTGCGAAGACATGGGCCTTTTCAGATCACAAAGGTGATGTCACCCGTCAACTATTGTCTCGAACTTCCCACGCAGTGGAACATTCACCCCGTGTTTCACATCGATCTTCTCACACCGTACCGAGATACGCCCACGCATGGGGAAAACTTCCAACGCCCACCACCGGATCTGGTTGACGGACAGGAGGAATACGAGATCGAGCAAATTCTAGACTCCAGACGCTTCGGCAGAGGACGGAAGCTTCAATACCTCGTAAAGTGGAAGGGCTACCCCGACTCGGAAAACCAGTGGGTCAACAAGGCGGATCTATTCGCGGAAGAAGCCATAGCGGAGTTCGAAGAAACTCACCCTACGGCTATAAGAGCTAGACAGGCCAGCGCTGAGTCCCTACCATTCCTTCACCCTGGACTCCTCATACCAACAATGTCTCTTTCCACTCGCTCCACTACCCCCTCTGTCCCTGCCTACACAGCGGGCAACCTCACCCACCAAGAGCTGTGCGACGCCATCGCACGCATCGAGCCCATCCTCGACCTCGACAACCCGAACGCCGAGCCTACCTACTGGCTCCTCAACGACGACGGCAACCGGCTCAACGCCACCCCCCTCACGGAGGCCGAAACTAGTCGGATTCGTGACACTCTCGGAAGGCGTGCACTCACCTCACCTCAACCTGGCCCAGTACGAGTCGAGTACAGGCTGCAAAAGGCCGAAGAATCGGAGGACGAAGATATGGGAGGAGTGGAAGGTAACGGCGGAGATGTGGAGGCTTGAGCAACTCGACCTAGCCACGAAGCGACGAATGACGGGAGCGATAAGGAGAACCGCGCGCCTCGAGTTGCGCCGACAGTTCGACGAGATGATGTGCGAGCTATCTACGAACTCCCAGAGCAGCTGAGGGAGTGGTACCCAGCTGAGCACCCCTCCATCATCACTACCGCAGACTCTGATCACCCCGACGAGACCCCCTACACCTGTGACACCATGGGCCAACCCCTTTACCGCGCCGCCTTTCAGGCGGAGGCCACCCCTCTCCACACCGCCACGCGCCTGTGCCATCAGCTCGGCGGCACGCATCTCACCCCCCATGGTTTCAAACACAACCGTGGGGAGGACTTCATCCATTTCCCCATTACCACACCCCAGGGCCACACGCAACAGGCCACATACGTGCAAGTCATCGACGGCCCCGACCCCATCGTCGTGGGGCTTATCGAGGATAGCGACAAGGTTTACACCAAGCCGCTGTACGCCGAGCCCCATGTCCGCGAGCACGGCAAACCCCACTACGCCCCGGAAGACATGCACGCTTTGGTTAGCGGGCACGCAGGTCAACACCGCCTTGACCGGGCCATCAACGAGCTCAAGGATCGTAGCCTGAAGGCAGAGCTGAAGAGGTACCGCCAGTACCAGCACGAGGCGGAGCGGGTGGAGCAACGCCTGCATTCGCTGGCTCAATCGCTTGGAGGGGTTCAGTCGGAGCTTAAGAGGAGCAAGTATCGATTGGAGATGGCGGACACAATCGGACGAGTTACGGAGACGCAGGAAGGTTGGATGTCGGGCTTGGGGCCCATGAGGACGCGACGCGGTCGTCGCAGCTGAAAAGGGGGTGATGTTACGGTCGACGGGAAGTGGACTCTCACTAACGGGCTGTGACTCCCTTAGTAAGTAGTAATGTGTCATGGACTTCACGGATCAGTCAGACGTGGTATCACATGCCGATGTGGCGTGTTTCATAGTACGGCTATAGTAGGGTTCGAGCTACTTTAGCTATTCATTACAGGATTCAAGAGGAGCTTTAAAGCTACCTCACATATGTATAAGTAGTAGTCGTCGAAGACTCAGGATCGCCATCCTGGTCTTCTTCAATCACCACGAGTTTCTCATCTCCTCATCGCGCCTTCGCTTGTCTCCCTTGAGCAAGTCGTCTCTTATCGATCATATCCAGTGACTCGACAATGTCCTGGTATATCTGGAAGTCACGTGCCTCGAAAAGCACCGTGTACCTCAAAGACCCACGTCTCGGATCACATGTTTAAAGTCACGTGACCATTGCCAAATTATCCGCTAAGTCGTAAATGCCCTTTCGCAGTCTAAGTCAGACTAAACGCCCGTGGTGGCGTTACAATACACCTATTCTTCCCTATAACAGATTATTGATTACCTCTTGTTGCTACTGCCCCACCCCAGCCTTTGCCACATCATCAACCAATAATATCATAGTACCCATCTGCCTCTTCCATCCCTGACAATCATTGCTCCTACAAACCAGCATCATGGTGTGCCTGCTGCAGGTATTCATAGTGTTGGGGAAGTTTGGTTTGGTTTGGTTTGAGGCCATTTTTGCCAAACTGAAACCAAACTGATTACATTTTGGCCAAACTGAAACCAAACTGAACCAAACTGATTCAAACTGCTCCAAACTGCTCCAAACTGAACCAAACCATTTCAAACTGATTAAATAAGCGCCCGGTTAAGCGCCCACTAAGCGCCCAAATAATGTGTCAAATTGCTTACAAATCAGTTTGGTTCAGTTTAAACCAAACTCAAACCATTTAAGACTTGGTTTGAACTGAGTTTGAACCAGTTTTGGACTAATTTTGAACTAATTTTGAACCAAACTGAGTTTAAATGTGATTATTAAATGCTTATTGGGCACTTATTATGTAATCAGTTTGAAATGGTTTGAACTCAGTTTGGGACCCCCAAACTGGAAACCAAACCATTTAGCTTTTTTCAGAAAATCCCAAACCCCAAACCAAACTTCCAGTTTGGGTTTGGTTCAAACTGAGTTTGGATCAGTTTGGAACTTCCCCAACACTAGGTATTCATGAGATACTGACAATGGGCCACCCAAAATAGATAAGTATTTATTCATCCAAGCTATGATGCTGCTGATGTGCCAATATTTATTCCCACACAGCTTCCCTGGAAAAACACCTGCCAATAGGCCACCACTGTCAATATCACCACTGAAACCACTGCCCCACATGGACCCACATATATGCCACTACCCCTCCACACTTTGTGCCCCCACTATCTACCAACTCAGGCATCCCTTATCAAGACTTCACATTCAATAATGCAGTTAGTCTCACTGGTGTTCAGGTCATGTTATCTGTGTGGCAAGGTGCTGGACCCAGCCTCCATATATTCCAGCTCCTCTCATCTGGTGCATTTGTGTCTGTGATCGGCAGCCAGAATGGTGTGTCTTGTTTCGCTCCTGCTCCTTCCAACACCAGCTTCACCAACACCTGGACTGAACTTGATGCAAATACCAATATCATAGATACCACTCAGTCCATCCTTGTCTCTACTGTGGATGTTGGCACTTCCCCTGCAAATGGGCCAAGTTTTGCTTGGATGCCTTATGTCTCTGTGTCTGGCTGATATGACATGAATCTACTTGTTCCTGGTTGTACCGACTTCCAGGACTGCACACTTCGCACATTTGTCAAGGTCACAGTATTCCCAAGTGGAGGACAAGCTCCCATGGTGACCACCATCTCCCAGCAGAATCAAAATGACACAGTTCAGCCGATCTACAGTAGCAGCTTCTCATGTCTTCAGGTTCTGGGCTCACATGTTCTGCCTTGTGTTTTCCCTTTTAGGTGCTCTGGTGTTTACTTCCTGTGCTCTGCAGCCAAATAAGGTCCACATTGGTGGCCTGCCAGAACATGCTTGTTGAGAGGACCTCCAAAGATGTTTTAGCAAAATAGGATGAGCAATATTGTAACGTTCCACTGGACGTTCCTTCTTGCGGACTGCGCAAGGCTACTAGCGGGACCTAACGATCACAGAGGATGTCGACTTCACGTACTCGTTTGGCTATCAGCTCACAAGTGAGACGTAATAGCGTGGCCCAAAGGATATGGACAGCGGTGATGGCCAGAAAGAGTAAAAGACGATCAAAGGCGATAGACAACCGGCCAATGATATAGAGGAGAGGAGTCGCGACAGACAGCCAGCGACGAGGATAAGTGGGAAAGGAAGGGATAGCAGACAGTGGCAAAGACAGCACACTGGAGCACAGCTAAGGACGAGGATAGGCAAAGAGGCAGACAGCCGTCTATTGCAATTCAGAGCCAAATGAACCAACAGCCAATGAATGGCAGTACAAATGGGTGGACAATCCAAGAAGTCAAGCTTAGGTCTTCAGCGACCATAAGCCTCTCTACTTATACACATCCAAGGAGGTTTGAACCCCAGCTTGGAACTCCGAAACCCTAGTACACGGGTCCTAGGAATGAGTCACAACTACGTCAGAGATAAGAGTCAGCCAATGGCACAGACAGCTCATGGCACGAGTCAGAGATAAGGAAACATGAGGCATACAGCCATCAAAGTCCAGGCACGATCGATATGAGTCACAAACACGAGGCGTTCTAGGCCGGTCCAGGCACAAGCTCATCTGGACCCATCTGGTGCAGGTCTAGCCAGGTCACGTGCCAGGGTCATGTGACGGGCGGCGCTAAGGTCACGTGCGCTATTCCCAGTATTCTGGATCACTTCGCTGAGCGCTTCCAGGTTCGTAGTGATATTGCGTGGGAGACTTAGCTCTTTCTTGGGCATGGTCAGCCACAAGTCTTGCTACTTCAGCCTCTTCTTCCGTGTATTCTTCTGCGCTTTTCCTCCTAGCGGTGTTCGGGGTCTTTCTGTGGGGTGTTTGGGGGATGGTCGAAGGCGAAACCGTAACAAATATAGCATCTTCCCCATCCCCTCCACACCCACACCCATGTGCACATTCATCTTCCCAATCTCCCCCATGCTCATACCCATACCCAGATTTCCCTTTCCCATCCCCTCCATGCCCATGTGCAGATTTGCCTTCTGCATCCTCCCTACACCCACACCCATGCACAGATTTCCCTTCCCCATCTCTTCCACACCCACACTCATGCACAGATTTCCTTCCCCATCTCCCCCACACCCATGCACAGATTCCCCATCCCCATCCCCCCACACCCATGTGGAAGCTTGCCTTCCTCATTCCCCCTACACCTAGACCTATGCATGAATTCCCTTTCTCTGTCTTCCCCACACTCATGCACAGATTCACCTTTCCCATCCCCCCCACTCCCACACCCATGTGCACATTTGCCTTCCCCATCTCCCCCACACCCATGCACAGATTCACCTTCTCCATCCCCCTTACACTCACACCCATGCACAGATTCCACTTCCCCATCTCCCCCACACCCACACCCATGTATGGATTCCCCTTCCCCATCTCCCCCACACCCATGCACAGATTCCACTTCCCATCCCCCCACACCCATGCATAGATTCCCCTTCCCCATCCCCCCCACACCCACACCCATGTATGGATTTCCCTTCCCCATCTCCCCCACACTCATGTACAGATTCCCCTTCCCCATCTCCCCCACACCCATGTGCACATTCCCCTTCCCCATCTCCCCCACACCCATGGGCACATTCCCCTTCCCCATCTCCCCCACATGCACACCCATGCACAGATTCCCCTTCCCCATCCCCCCCACACCCACACCCATGTACACATTCCCCTTCCCCATCTCTCCCATACCCATGCACAGATTCCCCTTCCCCATCCCCCCACACTCACACCCATGCACAGACTCCCCTTCCCCATCTCCCCCTCACCTATGCACAGATTCACCTTCCCCATCCTCCCCAGACCCACACCCATGTACACATTCCCCTTCCCCATCTCCCCCACACCCATGTGTGCATTCCCCTTCCCCATATCCCCCACATGCACACCCATGCCAGTGCACAGATTCCCCTTCCCCTTCCCCATCCCCCCCACATCCACACCCATGTACAGATTTCCCTTCTCCATCTCCCCCACACCCATGCACAGATTCCCCTTCCCCATCCTCCCCACACCCACACCCATTTACAGATTCCCCTTCCCCATCTCTCCCACACCCATGCACAGATTCCCCTTCCCCATCCTCCCCACACCCACACCCATGTACAGATTCCCCTTCCCCATCTCCCCCACATCCATGTACAGATCCCCCTTCCCCATCTCCCCCACACCCATGTGCACATTCCCCTTCCCCATCCCCCCACACTTACACCCATGCACAGATTCCCCTTCCCCATCTCCCCGGGTGCCACACCAACATCCCACCCCCATGTCAATGCCCTCTTCCCCCTCTTCAATTTACACAAGTTGGACAATATCCTGGTAAACTTTTTCTTTCTGATTTTGTCTTCAAGTTCTGTTGACTCCAACTGACTAGGAATTGACTTTGTCCAACTTTGTCATGCCCTCATACAATGTCCCAGTCAATGTGTGATTTTTTGCCAAAGTTTCATTGACTGACAGTTGACTTTCATTGACTTGGTCAAAAGTCACTTGACTTCAATTGACTTCAATTGACTAAAATAATGTTTTTTTTTTGACTTTAGGTGACTTTTGGCCAACTTCCTTTTTTACTGAGCCTCACTACCCATCATCAATGAACCTACCAAGTCGCCAGAACCTACTGGGACGACATCCCCACCACCGCTTGTCTCGCCACCCACACTTAGTACCTTGCATCAGATGTCACTCCCCCTTCCTCTGTTCCCACCAGGAATCAACCATGTGTTCACCCCTATCCCTACTGTTGAGCTTGCCGTCCCTGATCGCCAATACGCCCTCCTTGATGATGAGGACACGGAGACCTCCAGGGAACCAGGGATACCCTACTTCTTCAATGACCCCACATCCCCTCGCTTCCACCCACTAATGATTGGAGAAGCAGGTCGGAAGGAGGTAGCACAGTACATCTACTACCGCAAGGACTATCAGGAGGTTGTAGGAACTATGGGGAAGGGCGAGCCCTGCTACGTCACATCCGTTTACCTCCGCACCACCCAAGCTAACCAGTTACCGCAACATGTAACTGACCAACAAATTGAACTATTCCATCCCCATGACCCTCGTCGCATCGTCCTCGACGAGGTTATCTCATCCCTCCACTACCCTGCGCTTCACATGGATGTCTCCCACCTGCATACCTGTCTTGAGGCGTGAGATGCACTTAAAGTATGGCAGGATGACCTCCACAGGTTAGAAGCGGAGGCCACAAAAGACCAGTTCCACCTGGATATGAATATGTCCAGTGTATGAAAGCGGTTGCAGTACGCCCACATCATTCCTCTCATCAGTGATCAATATGTGGAGCTCATGACCAAACCCACATGTCCGCACCACTCCTCGGTACCGCTGCCCCCACGTGTGGATGGGCCCAGAGAGATGCCGTTGCCCCCATGTATGGGAGGACCCTGCAAGATGCCACGCCTTCAGGGGGAAGGAAGCACGTGTCGTCGCAGATGCTATGAGTGTTGGTCAAAGGACCACCTTGTACGAGACTGCCCTGAGCGAGGGCGGCGGGACGCATGCCAGTGGTGTGGCAGTCTCACCCATTGTATGGATGTCTGTAACGCCACCACGAGTGTTAGTCTGACTTGGATGGCGAAAGGGTGTTCACGACTTAGCAAATATTGAGTCACTAGTCACGTGACTATTCCCACGGGTACACGGAACTTAATGAGGCATGTGACCACTAGTATACCAGGACACTTCAAGTCACTGGATACACTTATCGATGAAGACAACTTGCTCGAGGGAGACAAGCAAACTGAGATGCCAACAATGAGAGGAGAGAGTGGTGATTCAAAGAAGACCAAGATGGTGTATCTTGGTCTTTACAAGCCCCTATTTATACATGTATTAGCATGCTTTAAAGCTCCTCCCGAAACCTATCTAGCCAATAGCATAAGTAGAGCGAACCCTAGTACAACTACTACTAGTATGAGTCACATCACACGAGAATCACATGCCGAATCATACAGCTGACTGATGCTGCGCAGTCCATGACTAAGTACTCCTGACACTCGTAGTCACACCAATGGGTCAGAGTCCACTTCCAAAGCGAAACGTAACATCACCCCCTTTTCAGCTTCGAGCCCCAGCTCGATGACTCCTAGTGATCCCCAATCAGCTCCTGCGCCTGCGTAAGTCCACGTCCCATCCCATTGCGTTGATCCTCGATATGCGCAATCGTGTCAGCCCTCTGCAGGCGAATGATGCACATCTTGCGCTCAACACCTATGCGCTCCAACTCCTGTACCTTCTGTAATACCTCCTTCTCCTTGGCTGTGTTACCTGTGTAGCCTGCACACATGCAGCAGAAGCAATGAACTTCCGCTGCCAGCATAAGGTCCTCAAGCTCGATGACCGCCCAATCCACTGATGATTGGTACCCACTGTCCGTTGTAAGGACGTGAGGGTCCTAGGTGAGTTCAAAGGTGGAGAGTGTTCTACTCCAAGAGGTAGGGGGTAAGAGGATCAATGAGAGTTTTCCTTCGAGTGCCCGCGGTTGGGCCTGACTTCCGGGATTGTCACACTGAGTTAGAGGGGGAAAGTAACGTCTGAATTTTTCATCTCCTAGCACAAAGTAAAGATCCTGTTTAAATACAAGAGGGCTGTACTTAAAGAGGAAAAGGAAAGGGAAGCTAATGAGATAAAGGAACACCGAGAAAGGACGCGTGGCCGAAGAGATCGATAGTCCGAAAATGGATGGTTTCGGGCTCAGCCGGAATGCTGGCCTTACACCGTATCGAGGAAGATTAGATCGTCGTTGGAATAGACTGGCAGGTTGGAGAGGTGCTGGGATGTAGCGTGAACGGGCTTCCTGTATTGAGAGTCGGACCCTTGGCGATAGGCGAGGACGAACGGGTCATTGGTGAGGATGAGTTGAGTAAAACGGGCAGGCCAAAGACGTTTGTGAGCATCTTGAATGGGGAAGGGAATGTAATGGGCCCCCCTGTTGTGGTGGAAACCTGTGGGTGGAGGCGTCTCCATGCCCCATTGGGGAATCAGGCCTTGTTCCTGCTCTTGAGCGCTGCGAAGCGGGGGTTGAGTAACCTGCAGAGCGGTGAGTACTTCCCCCGTGGTTCCACATAGCGGGGGGGTTTCCGAGTGTGTCATGGTGCAATGGGTGGCGTAACGTAGATGCTGATTCGGCGAGAGGTGTTCCACCGGGTCGTAGGGGTCTCCGGGGAGTTCGTTGTCTCCTGTCCCGAGGTACGCTTCTGACTCCAGGGTTGGAGGACATGTCGAGATGTGGCGGGAGGCAGAGGGATCGTCCAGAAGAGTGGGGGTCGGTGAAGGAATAGGGGATGTCCTGGGGGTAGACAGATCGTATCCTCTTGGTTGAAGGGAGAGGGAAATCGGCATGGGTGGCAATGGTGAGGGTTGTACTCACTGCTCTGGAGTCGCATTGGTGATGGAATGTGGTGCGGTGGCTGTGATGTGGGTCATGAATGTGCGAGGAGAGTTTAAGTGGGGTGGTTGAGTATAACTTAGCATTGGACCCTGGGTTTATAAGCACTCGTCGGGATTCTGAGATCCGTTCGAATTCCTTCAAAGCCTCATCAGCTGATAGGTCATCCTTGTCAGAGATGTCAACGAGTTATCATCAAATGAGTGTACTCGCGAGTGTGACTCGTTTGTGACGAGTACTCGTGCCCGCGAGTACTAGTTCCCACGAGTATGCGCGAGTACGAGTTTCCGCTTTCGATCGCGCGAGTACTCGTGTACTCGCGGGGTCACGTGACCATTTCCAGGCTAACAAAAGTTTGTTTTATTGCACTGGCATACACTATGTAACTATTACAGTACTAACTAATTATAATCTACTGTGCAATCCGTGTCGTCATGTCAGTGCCGTCGAGTCGAGTCGTTGTGTCGGCCCATCACTGGCGTGTCGCGTCGTTCTGTCGTTGACTCGTCGTTGCCGTTGGCGATCGCCCCGCCTTCATAAGCCAACGAGGATTGCCCCGTTGTCGTAATCGATGGGGTTGTTGTCTGGGTCGTGGTCAACAGGCATTGCCCAGTCGTCGTATCGATGGGCGTTGTGGTTGCGTTGCCACCGTCACCTCGCCCCATGGCTGTTGCTGATGCCGTAGCTGCATTGGCAGGGTGCTGGCGGTGGCTGGTGGTGTTCGTGCAGCTCGAAGCTGTGTCGGCGGACTTGAGGCATGTTGTCGTAGAGTCGAGAGTCGTAGTTGGTCGGTCGTTGGCGGTGCATGTGGCTTGGATTGGTCGGAGATTATTCAGCCATGTATGAAAATGGCAATCACCGAGCGGGCGTGGAAAAGGTTGCTTCCCACAGGCCACGGTGGCTTCCCACGCTCAACGTTCAAGACTACGACAACCACAAACCCCACCAGCGCACTGTTCCAAACACGACGTGAACGGCCGTCCCAACGACGACTACGACACAGCGGGCCGCGGCAGCGACGACAACGACACACCGACGACGGTTCATCGTTCATCCACAACGGCAATGACAGCAGACATCAATGGCGAGCGACGACACAACGGGAAGCTCAAACGATGACTACGACGACGCAATAGACGGCGACAGTGGCGCGGCGATAACACGACGGGCGACGGCGGTGACCCAGATGCGATGGCGGGGGGTACGCTGGGGCAGGGGCTCGTATATTAGGATATCATTTGTAGTAGTGTAGCTAGCTAAACAATGAGTACTCGTTTAAAACGAGTACCTGTGTGATCGAACGAATACGAGTACTTGCCGCCGCGAGTATGAGTCGAGTACGAGTACGTCGTCGGAGATTTCTGACGAGTACTCATACTCGCGAGTATCACTCGTTGACATCTCTAATCCTTGTTGACCCATTGGTTGTCCGAGTTGGGGTACCCCTTCCACTTCACCAGGTATTGTTGTTTCCTGCTTCTGCCGAACAGCCGGGTGTCTAGAATGTGCTCAATTTTGTATTCTTCTTCTCCCTCCACAAGATCCGGTGGTGGTCGTGTGAAGTTTTTGCCATGCAAGGGCGTCTTGCAATAGGGTGTGAGTAAATCAATGTGGAAAACGGGGTGGATACTCCACTGTGTCGGAAGTTCCAGTTGGTAGTTGACGGGCGATAGTACCTTGACAATTTTGAAAGGTCCATGCCATCTCGCCGCGAGTTTCGCCATTGGTTGATTAGTACGCAGGTGGCGTCCTTCTAGCCATACTTGATCACCTTCTCGGTACTTGGGCATATCTCGATGTTTGACCCATAAGGATTGTGCCTTTTTGATCAGGTGTTGGGCTTCTTTCTGTGCTTCTCAGAATTGTTGGAGTCTCGTGTTCACCTGTGGGATAGGAGATTGCTTATCCATCCAATCAGCATGTGGGTCATATCCCATCATGAGTGAAAATGGGGACTTCCTTGTTGCCTCATGTGGCCAGCTGTTGTGCACGAATTCTGCCATGGGTAGGAAGTGCATCCAGTTATCTTGACGCTCGTTGGCCCAGAACCTGAGGTATTGTTCCAGCCACTGATTGGTTCGTTCGGACTGTCTGTCGGTTCTTGGGTGATATGCCGTGGAGATATTCTGGTAGATTCCAAGGATACGGCACAGTTCGCAGGTGAACTTTGATGTGAAGCGAGGATCTCGGTCGCTAATGATCTTGGCTGGTACTAGTCCGAATCTCCTGAATACATGAGTTACATACAGAGCCACCGTTTCTTCTGCCATGATTTCCTCAACACATGGTATGAAGATTGACACCTTGGTACAGTCATGGTCAGTGACTGTGAGTATTGAGTCATGTCCCTGTGAGACTGGGAGTTTAGTGATGAAATCCAAGGCAATGACTTCGAATGGCTTAGCATTTGGGATCGGTGTTATCGGCACTAGGGGTGCCCTGGTGGGTCAGTTGTTGACTTTATGTCTCTGGCACTCCATGCATCCTTTGATGTATTCCGTGATGTGTTCTAGCATGTGCGGCCACCAGTAGTGTTGCTCAATGATCCGGAATGTCCTTTTGATTCCAGGGTGTCTGTAGACCGGGGGGTCGTGATGGTTGCCGATGATTTTGCGCAGTAGTGAGGGTTGTCCAGTTATACTCGTGCTCCTTGTTCGTCCCGTCAAACTTCTTGAGTTGGTGTGCGTCAACCCAAGGGAGTATTTGACTTTCGTCCTGTGTGTGGTCCTCTGGTACTTGTGTGATCGTTGCCCTTGCGAAGACTTTGTTGGGGAGTACAATGACCCCGTCGTTGTCTTGATCTCCTTGGTCGTAGTCTGGTCATCATGACAAGGCGTCAGCTCTGCCGTTGTTGATTCCCTTGATGTCATGGATCTCGAAGTCATATTCCATTAGCTCCAACACTTCTCGGGCTACGTGTCGACTTATCTTCTGTGCAGATCTCCAATGTGTGAGGTTAAGGTGATCCGAGAAGATTTTGATTTTGTGTGGTGATCCTGCAAGTAGGGGTGTCATGATCACATGCCATGACGCCTAGATTCGGACTCAGACTCAGTTCGTGTTTCGGTACGGTCTCGCGATTCAGTCTCGTGATGTGGAAAGACTCTTACTTACAACTCGCGGCCATCTCGGAGTTCTCGGCCTTCTTGGTGTGACTTGTGACTTGTGACTCGTGTTCCAGATTCGATGATGTCATAATGACGTCATAGTTCCAGACTCATGACGTGGCACCCTGAACCCAGGGTATGATGTGGTAGAGGCTAGACGCCTCTAGACTTGTGACGTGTTGCCTCATGTTCAGGACCTAGGCTGTTCTAGGCTGATCTCTGTGACGTGTACGTGCGCTGGCACTTACTGCCAGCGAAGAGACCCAGACTTGGTAGCAATAGATGCGCTGGCATAGAGCCAGTCAAGAGTGTATAAGTAGGACGAGGAATCCCTGCTAGATTCCTCATTTTAGTCATTTGTGTTCTTCCCTCGTCTCGTCTTGTGTGCACTGTGCAAGTCCTCTATCTTCTACTTCAAGTTCTTGGGTTGTGCATTGGCCTAGAGTCCACCACGATGGTGGTATAGGGAGCACCGACAAGAAGCTGTGAAGGCTGAACTTATGACTTGGCAAGCACTCGTCTCAACTCTTGATTACGTTACGGAACGGCCCGAGGGACCGTAACAAGGGGTCTCCAGTGTCTGAGGGCTTTGACAATCACTAAAAGCTCCAGGTCGTATATGTCATAGTTTCGTTCGGCCTCGTTGAGGGTGGCCGAGTAGTACCCAATAGGGTGTCGCTTTCCGTCCTTCTTTTGTAATGGTACGGCTCCTACTGACATGTCTACCTCGAGTTCGAATTGATCCGTAAGGCATGGGTGTGCCAGTACTGGTTCCTGTGTGACTAGCGTCTTGAGCTTTTGGAATGCCCATTCTTCTTCTGTGCCCCATTGCCAGTCGGCATCCTTCCGTGTGAGTTTATTGAGTGCTCACGCATGTGTTGTGAAACCGCAAATGAAGAGGCGGTAAAAATTGCAGAAGCCAAGAAATGAGCGAACATCTCTGACCTTTGTTGGATGCGGCCAATCTTTAATGCCTGAAATTTTTACCAGGTCCATGCGAGTTACCCCCTTTTCAAGGATTACCCCCAGGTAATCCATTCGCGGTTGGTGGAAGAGGCACTTCTCCGGTTTGAAGTAGAGGTCGTGATCCATGGCTACTTGAAGTATGTCGGAAACTGCCTCAATGTGTGCTTGCAGGCCAGCGTTTTTGTGGGTTGCTATGCCAATGTCATCCATATAGACTCGTATGATAGTACCCTCCAATTCGTGTTTGGCGATGGTAGGACCCAGAATCTTGTTCATCATGGTTTGGAACGTTGCCGGCGAGTTCATGAGTCCGAAGTACATTACTAGTGGTTCGAAGAGTCCGTACTGCGTTTTAAAGGCTGCCTTCGGTTCATCTCCAGGTTTGATGCGTATGTTGTTATACCCCCATCAGACATCCAGTTTTGTGTAGATGTGACCATTGCCGAGGTCATTGATAAGTTCTGACATAAGTGGTAGTGGGTATTGGTTACGAATCGTACACACATTAATCTTCCTATAGTCTTGAACGGGGTGTAGCTTCCCATCTTTCTTTTTGATGAAGAAGAATGAGGAGGCATAGGGTGACTTGGACAGGCAGATGTATCCCATCTTGAGCTGTTCATCTAGCCATTTCTTGAGTTGGGCGTCCTTGTCCTGAGTCATGGGATAGACCTTGCAGTCGATGGTGGTGGGAGTGCCGGGTTTGAAGTCGATGGCATGGTCCCAAGGCCTAGATGGTGGGAACTGGTGGGATGCTTCTTCGCTGAATATTTTTGCGAAGCATTGGTATGGTTTGGGAATTACAGCTGCTACCGTGTTTTGGTTAGCGGCTATTGCAAGCTCAGTAGCCGTGGTATGTAGCTGGCATTCCTTTTCTAGCTCTTGGATGATGTCCTCCTTTTCATCGTCGGTAAACGTCCAGGTGATGGTTACATCATTATTGGTTGCTGCTCCAGCTATGATGGTGCATGGTTCGGATGGGTTGATGGATCAAATGATGATGGGGAGCATGTCCTCATGAATGGTGGCATGGGTCCAGCTGATGGTAGGTTCGTAGGTAGCCAGCCAGGGGTAGCCGAGTACTAAGTCCTCATTTCCTATATCGGTGACAAGGAATCGTATGGTTCTGTGAAGCCCCTTCATCTGTACGTCAAGGTCTACGAAATGAGTGATAGACCCAGCTTTGTTTTCCATATTATCAATATTCCATATTTTCTTTGGGCGCTCTAATTCTTGGAGTCCCAAGCCCATTCATTTGGCAAATGCGGGTCTTATAAAGTTGTCTGTGGCTCTGGAGTCGATGAGCCCTTTTATGTTGGCCATTGAGTAACTGGTGCAAATCGAGACTGGAATTCTAAGAGATCGAAAGCGAGTCATGATTACAGAGTTACAATTTGTTGCCCTCACCCAGGCCGATGGGTTCAGGCATCCCAAAAATCCCCCTTCTCCCACAAGTCTTGCAGTATGAGGTCTTTAACCTCATCGCTGGCACCACTAACCCCTTCGAGCCAGCTACTAGCTGTCTGCTGTGGTTCCGCCATATTGGCTACTTGTGTGTGCAGTTATCGACTGTAATAGCCTGTTTCCATGCTACGGCTACCGCTGGTCGGGCGCCACTGCTGCTGCTGCCTCTGTTTCCTAGGGCGCGGGCAATTGTGTGAGATGTGTCCAAGCCCGTTACAATTGTAACAGACTACTTCCCTCATGTCCCTATGAGGGGCATTCCCTCCCTGTCCTGGCCCTCCTTGAGGAGGAAATGGTGGGCGCTGTTGGTAGGTTCCTCGGTTAGGGTCTCCTACTTCTGTGAGATGAGCACGCAATCTGTCTGCTGATGTATCCATGGCGTTTGGATCATAGCGAGGGGGGTTGCGGGGTGCGTTCCATGGCATTCCTCCGAATTGTGTGGGCGGCTTGAAGCGAGGTGGTGGCCCTCTAGCAGGGCTGCAGGTGGTGGTTGCAATTCCAAGTCAAGCTCGGAGGTGGATGTTGTTACGTTCGGCCCGGAAGTGGACACTGACGTCAAGGGTATGGCACCCCGTCAGCAGTATATCGTCATGGACTTATGATCAGTCAGCCGGGTAAGCTCCGGCGCATGTGATTGTGTACGATAACGGATCAGATCATGACTCGAGATGTGACTCACACTAGGATAGCTGTACTAGGGTTCACGGTACTTACGCTATTGGCTAGTATGGATTGGAGCGGCGCTTGAAAGCCCGCGCGTAACTGTATAAGTAGAGAGCTGCGAAGACCAAGAACGGCATCTTGGTCTTCTTCCAATACCACTATCAGTTCTTCGCTCTATAGGGATCTCCCCCTTTAAGTGAGTCGTCCAGCATACCCCCGAGACCAAGGGGTCCCCTGTGACTTATCCCAAACGTTCCCGTCGTGGGCGGTGGATTATCCCCTTGACGCCGTCTGTCACCAAGTCTTCCTATACCTCAACGAACGCGTGGCGTCCCCCTACTGCACTCTCTACATCATCGATCATCACACTTGGGACGAGCTCGAAGTATCCGACATCCTTCCCATCGGTCGACAACAAGGAGACGATCTCCACGCATACAACGGATTAGCAGGAGAGTTGTTCCCGCATCCTCAGCTCTACCCGCAGAGCAGAGTCAACCGCCTCTTCTACCCTCTCGTTAGATTCGCCACCCCTCGAGAAGCCTAAGTCAGGCAAGCGTCCGTGGTAGACGTTACAGATGTATTGCTTCTGGCGTCGAAGCGCCGCGTCTAGGGTTTGAAAGTCCGGTTGGGTCTGGTTTTTTGACCATATTTGGTCCAACTGCAACTGCAACTGGTTGCCAAAAAATGAAATTTGTTGCAACCTCAACTGCAACTGCAAAAAACTGCAAAAAAACCAGTTCAACCAGTTGCAACTGGACCCAACTGAATGTTATTTAATCTATTTGAAACTGGTCTAAACTGAGTCAAAACCACTTATAATTAGTGTTAATAGGTACTTATAATAAATTTCTAAGTGCAACTGCCTTATAATGAAAAAATAATTAGGTAAAACAGCCAAAAAAAGCAGAAGTTATGAGTAAAATGATTGTTTTGATCATAGCTTGCTCAGTTTTTGGCCAATTTGGGTGATCTTAGGCTTGTTTTGATCAGAAATTCAGCCCAATCACTTGGTTACTAAGCAACCGGTCGCAACCGGTTGCACAACTGCAAAAGACTGCAGTTGCTGATGCATAAAACTCTGCAACTGCAACTGAAAGTTGCAGTTGCTACCAGTTGAAGTCAGGTTGGGTTGCAGTCTTTTTCAGTTCCTGCAACTGAACTTTCAAAGACTAGCCGTGTCCTTCCATTTGGTGAATGTGGTAGGTCCATCCAATTCGTAGACCTTCATGAAGAGTTTGCTTGGGAGTCCGGCCATGAAGCGGTTGATGGTTTGTTGGTCATTCAGGCAGTAGTCAGCCTTCTGTGCTAGCTGTTCGAAGTTGGTGACATATGAGTCTATATCATCACCCATCATCCGGAACCCTTTTGCTAGTTCTGCTTGGGCCTGCTCTTGTTCCAGGGTGTTCAAAAATCTGTCCGCGAATCCCGCGGCGAGAGTGTCCCATAGGTATTCATCGTACCTGTCTCTTCCTTGGCGTACTTCTGTGTTGAGCCATTGAAGAAATCCCAATGTCCAGTTGGCAACCAGCGCTCCTTTGATGTATCCTAAGAAGAGGAGACACCTTTTGTATACGTTCCACATGCTCAGGGAATCAAAGTTAAGCCCCCAGTAGGCATGCCATTGGGTGAGGAAGGACTCATAGTCAGTCCGATCTCCCTTGAATATGGTCAGTGGCTCACCCTCGAGTCTAGGTGTAGGTGCACCTGGCACTACTGCTCCTCCCGGTATTCCTGCTCTGGGTGGTCCTCCTCCAGGTGGTCCTCCTCTGGGTGGCCCTCTGCTAAATCCCCCAGGGAATCCCCCGTCCGGGCATCTTGGCGGGTGCCCTCCTCCTCCAGGTGGTGGATTGTTGTCTGGTGGGTCAGGTTGGTCCGGTCTATAGCGCGAAATATCACTGCGTCGTCCGCCATCATGCGGTGTCCTGTGGTGGGGTGAATGGGGAGTAGGTGTTCTTCGGATTCTTCTCGGATTCTTCGGATTTCTTCGTCTACTGCTGTTTGGGTGACGGTTTCAACTGCTGTGGCCATTTCACTTGGCAGGTGAACATGTATGATCTCGGGTTGTGACACTGGGATGGACTCAGCTAATTGTGTCACTTCCTCTACCTCTGAATCTTCTTCGCTGGAGTGTTTGCCTTCTTCACTGGTCTCTGATGGTGCCAGGATTCTAGGTTCTGAAGTGCTGGGTTCCTCTTCTGGTTGTCCGTCGATTCATCCCCACTGTTCTCTGGTTGGTACCGTACGTGAATCAATATCGCAGTTGTAATTTCTTCCCATTGGGCGTACTACGTCCCACCTATTGTTGATCGGGTTCCATGTAATCTCTGTCCAACAGACGTGATCGAAGTTGAACTCAACTGGTCTGAACCGGGCTGGTCCTGATGCGAAGTCTACGAAATATCCAGTGTCTCCGCGATATTCTCTCCATCTTGTGGCTCCTAAGAATTGTGCTGGTACGTTGCAGTCTCCCCTACGTTCGAGGGAGTAGGTTTGAAAGTTGGTCCACTGGTCTCGAGTTGTGAACACCACAGTGAGGGATCTTGGTCTTAATGTAACGCCACCACGAGCGTTAGTCCGACTTGGACAGCAAAAGGGCATTCACGACTTAGCAAATATTGAGTCACTAGTCACATGACTATTCCCATGGGTACATGGCACTTAACGAGGCACATGACCACTAGTATACCAGGACACTTCAAGTCACTGGATACGCTTATCGATGAAGACAACTTGCTTGAGGGAGACAAGCAAACTGAGATGCCAACGATGAGAGGAGAGAGTGGTGATTCAAAGAAGACCAAGATGGCGTATCTTGGTCTTTACAAGCCCCTATTTATACATGTATGATGACACTTTAAAGCTCCTCCCGAAACCTATCTAGCCAATAGTGTAAGTAGAGTGAACCCTAGTACAACTAGAGATGTCAACAAGTTATACTCATGAGTATGAGTACTCATCAGAAAGTCCCAACCAGCCACTTGTACTCGACTCGTACTCGCCAGTGCGAGTACTTGTGAGCCACGAGTACTCGTCGGAATCCTTGGACCAATACTCGTACTCGCAGTGCTACCCAAGCAAGTACCCGTTTGAAACATGGGTACTCGTGTCTCAGCACGAGTACTCACTCAAACTGTGCAAGTACTCATTGTACTCACAGGCACACAGGCTCAAGAAACCACATAAGAAAGATTACTACGGATACATTACTAGCTACTACTCCTACTATGCCCCCTGCGGCGTCGCTTCCTGCCGCCGCCGTCGCATACTGGTGTCGATACTGCGTCACCGCCATCGTATGCTGATGTACTGCCTTGTGTGTCACATCGCATCGCGTCATCGTCATTGCAGTCGTGGTCGTCATGGTCATAGTCGTGGCCCGTGGGTGGACGTGGCTATGGTCATCATAGTCGTCGTAGTTGGTGTTGTCGTGGTTGTCACAGTCCCTTGCCGTCGTGGTTGTGTTGTCACGTTGTGGTTGACCCGGGTACACCCATCATTGATGGGGCCCGCAGGGTTTGTCATCATTGGGTGGCTGGCCACGCGCTGGTGGGGTTTGCTACCACAGCCATTGTCGTTGTCTGGTGTACACCAAGGTCATGGTCATGGCGTAAGCAACACCGGCCTCTGTGAACACCGAGGTTCCCATGCGCTGATTGCCAGTTGCTAGCTAATGCGGTCTGGCCCAGGGCTGAAGGTGGCGTCGCCACACTGGGTCAAGGCACGTGCACCAATACCACCAGTAAAAGACAGCGACAACGACGACACTGGATGAGCCCCGGATGACAATGACAATGGACGAGCCAACGACAACGACAATGGTCAATGATGACAACACGCCACGACATGGTATCAGGAAAACAACAACCAACAACGACAACGACAGCAGCAAGACGATGCCAACGGTAATGACGACGACACTGCACAACAATTGGTGACTGCGACAACAGTGCTGATAACGGCTCAGACAGCAGGCCCCCCATGCGGCCTCTGACTAGCTCTTGTCTTAGCTTAGCTTACAGTAACTATTAGTGTAAAGATACATTATAATTTGATACGCAATAGACATGTTTTTACAAAATTGTAACACTGCAACTTGATCACATAGTATTGCTGCTACCATGAGTACTCACAAGTACTCATGCTCGGAAAATGTTAAACTCATACTCGCACAAGGATCCAGGAATGAGTACTCGTAGGTGTGAGTACTCGTCACATGACGAGTCACACTCATGAGTGACTCATTTGACAGCAACTCGTTGACATCCCTAAGTACAACTACTACTAGTATGAGTCACATCACACGAGAATCACATGCCGAATCATACAGCTGACTGATGCTGCGCAGTCCATGACTAAGTACTCCTGACACTCATAGTCACACCAATGGGTCAGAGTCCACTTCCGAAGCGAAACATAACAATGTCTGCCTTATATGGCAACTGTCCCCGATGTCACGATCGAGAAGTGGACGCTTACTTACGGGCAATGACTCCCCTAGTAAGTCGTAATAGGTCATGGACAAATCGGGTCGATCAGTAGTATCACATGCCAATGTGGCGTGTTTCATAGTACAGCTGTAGTAGGGTTCGAGCTACTTTAGCTATTCGTGGTACGGTTTCGGGAGGAGCTTTAAAGCTGCCTCGTACATGTATAAATAGTTGTAGGTGAAGACTCAGGATCGCCATCCTGGTCTTCTTCGAATCACCACTTTCTCTTCTCATCGTCTGATCTCTAGTTCGCTTGTCTCCCAGAGCAAGTCGTCTTCACCTAGATACGCCCAGTGACTCGACATAGTCCTGGTGCCTTACGCGTCACGTGCCTCGATAAGCGCCGTGTACCCGTGGGAATAGTCACGTGACCTGTGGCTCGATATTCGCTAAGTCGTGAACGCCCTTTCGTCGTCCAAGTCGGACTAACGCTCGTGGTGGCGTTACATTAAGACCAGGATCCCTCACCGTGGCGTTCACTACTCGAGACCAGTGGACCAATTTTCAGACCTACTCCCTCGAACGTAGGGGAGACCGCAACGTACCAGTACAATTCCTAGGAGCAGCTCGGTGGAGAGAATACCGTGGAGACATCGGATACTTCGTAGACTTCGCATCAGGGCCAACCCGGTTCAGACCAGTTGAGTTCAACTTTGATCACATCTGTTGGACAGAGATTACGTGGAATCCGATCGACAATAGGTGGGATATTATACGCCCAGCAGGAAGACTATACAACTGCGACATCGACGCACGTAGCGTACCGACCAGGGAACAGTGGGGACGAATCGACGGACAACCAGAGGAAGAACCAAGCACGTTGGAACCTAGAACCCCGGCACCGTCAGAAACCAGTGAAGAAGGAGAACACTCCGACGAAGAAGAGTTGGAAGTAGAAGAGATCACACGTTTAGCTGAGTCTATCCCCGCACCACAGCCAGAAATTATCCGAGTTAACCCACCAGCCAATATGGCAACCGCCACTGAAACCATCACCAACGAAGCAATAGAAGAAGAAATCCGCAGAACGCGAGAGGAAGCAGAGCAACTGCTGCTCCCTATTCACCCCGCTACGGGACACCGGATGACCGCAGACGACGCGGCTATATTCCGAGCCATAGGACCGGACCAACCCGACCCACCAGGCGACAACCCGCCACCAGGAGGAGGAGGAAGACCACCAGGACGCCCCAGAGGAGGATTCCCAGGAGGGTTTGGACAAGGACCACCCGGCGGTGGAGGACCCCCGGGAGGAGGAATCCCAGGAGGAGCCGTGGCACCGGGGGCACCCACGCCCAGATTAGAAGGTGAACCACCGACTATATTCAAGGGAGATCGGACTGACTACGAGTCCTTCCTCACACAATGGCATGCCTATTGGGGGCTCAACTTTGACGCACCAAGCATGCGCAACGTATACAAACGATGCCTCCTATTCCTGGGATACATCAAGGGAGCGTCTGTAGCCAACTGGACGCTAGGCTTCCTCCAATGGCTCAACACGGAAGTACGAAACGGAAGGGACAGGTACGATGAGTACCTATGGGATACTTTGGCCGCGGGGTTCTCCGACCGATTCTCAAACACCCTGGAACAAGAACAAGCGCAAGCGGAACTAGCCAAGGGATTTAGGATGACGGGGGATGACATCGATTCGTACGTCACCAACTTTGAGCAATTATGTCGGAAGGCTGAGTACCGCCTGAATGACCAACAAACCATCGATCGCTTTACGGCCGGACTACCGAGTAAATTGTTCACAAAAGTCTACGAACTCGACGGACCCACCACCTTCACTGAATGGAAGGACGCGGCGCTTAGACGCCAAAAGCAATATATCCACCTTCGCGCTCGCCTAGGAATGTCTACACCCACAAGGGGACCTCCGAGGGGACCACCACCCCGCTTTAACCCACCTTCACGCTTCGGAGGAACCTCATGGAACGCACCACGTAACCCTGCACCGCGATATGACCCAAACGCGATGGACACGTCGGCGGACAGATCCCGTGCACGACTCGCAGAGGTGGGCGATCCCAATCGAGGAAACTACCAGTCACGCCCCCCCTTTCCGCCAAGAGGAGGACCGGGACAAGACAGAAACGCCCCTCGCAGGGATATGAGGGAAGTCGTCTGTTACAATTGTAGTGGACTCGGACACATCTCACGCAACTGTACGCGTCCCAGAAAGCCGAGACCCCAGCAGCAGTGGCGCCCCAGCAACAGTCGAAGCATGGAAACCGACTACTACAGTCCAGAACCACGCGCTCAAGTAGCCCACGTCGCAGAACCACAACAAACAGCCAGTAGCTGGCTGGAAGGGGTGAGGGGAGCAAGCGACGAAGTGAAGGACCTAATTCTCCAGGATTTATGGGAGAAAGGGGATTTTCGGGATGCCTGAACCCATCGGCCTGGGTGAGGGCAACAAATTGTAACTCTGTAATCATGACTCGCTTTCGGTCTCTTAGAATTCCAGTCTCGATTCGCACCAGTTACTCAATGGCCGACATTAAAGGGCTCGTCGACTCCGGAGCCACCGACAACTTCATAAGACCCGCATTCGCCAAACGAATGGGGTTAGGGCTCCAACTGTTGGAACGCCCGAAGAAAATATGGAATATAGATAACACGGAAAACAAAGCTGGGTCTATCACTCACTTCGTGGACTTAGAAGTACAGACAAAAGGAATCCACAGGGTCATTCGATTCCTCGTGACTGATATAGGAAACGAAGATTTGGTACTAGGATACCCCTGGCTCGCCACTTACGAACCCACCATCAGTTGGACCCACGCTACCATTCACGAAGACGCGCTCCCTGTCGTCATCCGATCCATTAACCCGGCTGAACCAACCACGGTCATCGCGAGCGCCACTACCAATGACGAGATCACTATTGCGCGGACGTTTACCAACGATGAAAAGAAGAAATAGTTCAAGAACTGGAACAAGAATGCCAGCTACGTACCACAGCCACCGAGTTAGCTATTGCAGCTAAACAAAAACACGGTAGCCGCGGTTATCCAGCACCATACCAACAATTCGCCAAAATATTCAGTGAAGAAGCATCTCACCGATTCCCGCCGTCAAGACCATGGGACCACGCCCTCGACTTCAAGCCCGGCACACCCGCAACTATTGATTGCAAGGTCTACCCCATGACCCAAGACGAAGATGCTCAGCTTAAGGTATTGCTCGAGGAGCAACTTAAGATGGGGTATATACGTCCCTCCAAGTCACCATACGCGTCATCGTTCTTCTTTATCAAAAAGAAGGACGGAAAGCTTCGACCCGTGCAAGACTACCGAAAAATCAACGCATGCACCGTCCGCAACCAGTACCCCCTACCTCTCATGTCGGAACTCATCAACAATCTGGGCAATGGTCACATCTACACCAGTTGGATGTACGATGGGGGTATAACAACATACGCGTCAAACAAGGAGACGAACCAAAAGCGGCGTTCAAAACACGGTACGGGCTCTTCGAACCGCTAGTAATGTACTTCGGACTCACAAACTCGCCGGCCACGTTCCAAACAATGATGAACGAATATTGGGCCCAACTATCGCCACACACGCGCTTTTGGGCACCATTATACGGGTCTACATGGACGATATCGGCATCGCCACCCACGGAAAACGCCGGTCTTCAAGCCCATGTAAACGCGGTCAGTGACGTACCTCCAAGTAGCTATGGACCACGACCTCTACTTTAAACCAGAAAGTGCCTCTTCCACTCACCGCGAATGGATTACCTGGGGGTAATCCTTGAAAGGGGGTAACCTCGTATGGACCCGGTAAAAATTTCGGGTATCAAAGACTGGCCACGCCCGACAAAGGTCAGAGACGTTCGCTCCTTTTAGGCTTCTGCAATTTTTACCGTCTCTTCATTCGCGGTTTCGCCACACACGCACGAGCCCTCAACAAACTCACACGAAAGGACCACCGCTGGCAATGGGGTACGGAGGAAGAACGATCGTTTCAAAACTCAAGACGCTAGTAACGAAGAACCCGTACTGGCACACCCCTGCCTCACCGACCAGTTCGAACTTGAGGTGGATGCCTCGGGATTCGCCGTTGGAGCGGTACTACTCCAGAAGAAGAGAGGACGGGAAGCGACACCCGGTCGGGTACTACTCAGCCCGCTCAATGAGGCGGAACGCAATTACGACATCTATGACTTGGAGTTACTGGCAATCGTCAAGGCTCTCAGACACTGGAGCCATTCCTGGCGGGATCCCCTCACAAAATCAAGATATTCTCTGACCACCTTAACCTCACGCACTGGAG